>UELV01080066.1:0-16094 GCA_900490015.1 Megastigmus stigmatizans | reverse complement strand
ATATATATATATATATATATACCTATATATCCAAATATGTACAGGTGAAGAGCTGGATCGCGAATCTTTCGATTTATAAGCGTTTGGTCGTCGAGTTAGGTGGTGTATTGTGTGAGTCAGATCGAGATGCATCGAGAAGCCTACATGTATATACACATATAACTGGAGTTGCGCGCAAGACTAGGAAGTTCCTATATCCGGAGGGGGTCGGCTGCAGAGCTGACCGCGGGTGAGCGGAGAGCAAGCGGCAAGTTGCAGTCTGCACGTGACACCGATACGTCCCCGCATCCGCTCTCTCTCTCTCTCTCTCTCTCTCTCTCTGTGTATCATCGTCGTCGACGTCGTCGTCGTCGTCTCTCTCTGTGTGTATAGGAGCATTTGACTTTCCAAGATGACTAGGCGCGAGCGACGGACTATCGACTCTTTTTTTGGGGGAGGGAGGGACTCTTTTTGTCGTGTGACAAATGCAGACAGACATGCGGATACGCAGGACTGGTGTTAAGCGATAGTTTTTTGATCTCGGTGGGTCAGACCCAACTGGAAATTTCGAACGATCGCGCATTGAAGAGAGAGAGAGAGAGAGAGAGAGAGAGAGAGAGAGAGAGAGAGAGAGTCGCCTCGACAAGCGTGTGCGAGGCTTGATATTGCAGCGCCGTGAATGCGTGAGATCGAGAGCACTCGGAAATGCAGCGAGTGCCCTTTAACGGGCCCGAAGCGCTCCTGCACACACACACACACACACACACACTCGGTCAGTGTGTTTAGAGCTGCGGGCAATATCGTCTCTGCGCTTGTCGCCAGTTTTCCAAAGCTCGCTCGTGTTTTCGAATTTTCGAAAAGCTCTTTTGAATTTGCCGGTTGCGCTGGCTTGGCTCGATGCTGATATATATTTTGGATGCAGTTGTTTTATGAAAAATTCAGGAGAGGTCTTGTACATCGCTGACGATGATTAGGATAAATTAATTGGGTATATATACAAGTCTTCAATATCTTATCTGCGGAGCTTTCATTTGCTGACCTATATATTCTCAATTACTGAGTGTAACAAAAGCAAATGATAAGTTATTGAAAACGACTTTATATATATATATATGTATGCAAAACAAAATAATGTCCTTTCGGTATTAGTTCACATAAATCATGCGGTGTAGCGGTATAGGAATAAAATGAAATAATCACCGAAATAACGGCTAACACGCAGTAAGAGAAAAAAAACTATATGCTTAAGCAAAATTTCTGCTTTATCAGCTAAACTTTTTTGCTACAGTCCACAAACTAACCCTGCTATCTATTATACGTTACAATAGTAGCTAAATATTAGATTTCTGGAGAGATATATCTATAAACTTTAGCTGATAGCATATATATAAACCGCCATCCCTTTCAGAAGCTTTTAGAGATAATGTAATTTACTCTCGACAATGGAACGTTGCGGTAGGAAAATTGAGGAAATGCCTATATTGTACATAGGTCGCAAGATAATGCGAACAAACGCAATTATGTATGGCTAAGTAGATACATTCAGAGTACGACGAGGCGTGTCTTACTAGACCTCATACACATCTACTCTTGAGCTTATGCGCGTGCCTCTGTGTACTTATGTGTGCGTGTGTATACTTGCAAAAACTTAATTCATGTTAAAATTAAATATCTTTTGCATTATAACAGTTATGAATTCGCATTTAATTTCGAAAAGTTTTTGATTTCCCATTGTTTTTCAGTAGAACGTAACAAGCTGATCAAACTTTGGATTTTCAATTGTTTTTATTCGAGATTGTACTACTGCAAAGCATTTGCCATTAGCCGCGTGCGAATAATTTTGCATATCTCTTGAATTTAAGGAATGCGTATGACCCGCTGACCCCAATGACGATGTTCTCCCTCCCTATATGGAAAGGAAAAGGCGTCTGCAAAAGTTTGGAAACTCTGTGTGAGCGCATTTTAGCAGCGATTATGGAAGAGTTGCGGTTGTGGAAATTCTTCCCTTTGACGCTTCGCCTAACAGTGTGGCAACGCTATATCGAAAAAAGATATGAAAATGAAAGTTTTATACAATTTCATATTTTAACCACCACCCTGCGATTACTTCGAATTATAGAATAATATTCATTTGAATGAAAAGTATTTATTCTTCTCCTTCTTAAAGATGAATTTATTTGTTAGCAAAGAATTTCGAATCGTGCGCGATATCACTACTTTAGCATGATATTCATTTAATTATTATCAATACATTTTATTAAAGTGTACAGTTTTATAAAAAAACTAAAACTATCCAAGTGAAATTTTTAAATTGAATTGAAATGAGTTAAAATGTTTTGGTTTAACATTAATGCTTTAGATACCTAATGTACATCTTAAGTATTTTTATAAAGTGAATGTTGTATTTTAAAGATTATGCATGTAATTATAGTTAATGAATATGCTTCACTTTTAATGAAATTGTATTTTCTCGTATGAACTGCGTCTATTACGCGTTGCACTTGCGCGCTTTGCCACATTTTAGTCACTTACTCGCTTCCTGCACTTATACAATTTCAGAAATTTCGATCGAGTGAAGTAGATATTTTTTTTTCTTGCATAATTAAATATACGTTCTAATTAAGGATGATTCGTCCTTTAAAGATAAAAAGATAAAAAATATATTTCAATCGATAAATTATTTAGTATGTTTTCTAAATATAAAATTAACGAAAACAAGGAGTGAATCATGCTTTATTTTTAATAAGTAAATTACCTATTACACTACCACATAAGAGATGATATAATTCTAAAATTCATTACCAACGATTTAACGAATGAATATTTACTCAGAATATATAAAAGTTCCAATATGAATAGTTTTATTTTATTTTTATGTCGTAGAAATTCATTGCGTGGGGAAAAATTCACCCATGAAACTGTAAAAAATGACGTTTCACTCCAGCAGCACTTTTTTAGCTCTTTCGCGCGTACATTCTCACCGAAAAGTTTTAAGAGTTACATGCCTAATATTTTCTCTCCACACGTCCATTTACAATTCCCATCTCACATTTCTTTTACGACACGCAGATTTACGACTGTTCTTCTTTCTATTTTCTTTCTACATCTTTGCTATTCTAATCTATGCGCATAAAGTATACGAAGCTGTGCCGATCGGATATCGACTCTCGACCGTGTATCGTGACGTACACACTTCACGTGGTCATCACGAGTTTTTCGGACTCGAATAGATGCGTTTGCTGACCCACCCAAAGGCTTGTCCTTCGTTCCGACAATAGCAACACGCAGTGGTCGCTATGTCTAAACGGCAGACAAGTATGTTTAAAACCCCATGCGGAGCCGAATATAGTAATACGTATTGATTATACTATATTAGCTCTCAGCGATTTGTTATTGTTTACCCGAGCTCGCGGTCACAACAAATACACATTGACTTGTTGTGTTCTCGCAGTTTTAGATAACAATATTTCCTTCCTTTCTCTTCACAAATAACATGTACGCATTGGCATGTTATTTAAAGAGGCAGAAAAAGATGTTAGTATTTTAAGTACAATCCCGTACCAGTCTGTACTCCCCACCCAATTGCATGTTAATGAGTAGAGGTGAGACGATGGAAGAAAGTAGAAAGATAGTTATTATAATTTTAATAAGTATATTCTGATATCATAATGGTGAAAGACTAGGTTGTTCATCTTAGAACGCAATTATAAGCAAAAATTAAAGTCATTTATTTTTGCGACGTTTCGAGGGTGTATAACTTATACCCTCCTCTTCAGGTTCGTAAGAATTATATTCTAATACATTAATTTAGTTCATTTTATAAACCGTTAATAGCAAAACGCTGTAACTCACGAAAATGTTTCAATAATAAATTTATATTCTGATATCGCATTTACATCTATCTCAGAGCTAATGCTGCTTTTTGTTGTTTCTTCGGCTGCTTTTATATTTTGAAGCCGACTGATGTTGGGTTTCCATTTCTGGTTGCTTCGTGGAAATTTGTTCTCTTTTCCTTAGAATAATGTTCTGCTTTCCTTTTATTCGATTTCCTTTTCTTCGAATCTGATACTTCTTCTATTCGCTTATTATATCGGCCTTATTTAATACACTTTTCTCTTAATTTACATAACGGTTTAATTTACATGTATATCATAATTACTTAGCGGACATCACAGTATATAAACAGATAAGAATAAATTGAGTTTTTGAGTAATATGAAGTACAACAAAATAATAAAATGTACACAGTAATAAAAAATAAGTATAGTAAAAAGTAAGTATAAAAAGGCTTTTTTGTTAATTTCACTTTTACAAACAAGAGAAGTATAAAAATATTATTTGTTTAATTTTATACGATATAAAAGTTGCAAACAAATATCGAACAAGTAAATTCAATGTAATTAATAAAGAATAATTCGGACTTGGCTGTACAGTAAATAAAGTAATAGTAAATCTATTATAATGTGCAAAACTAGAGAAGTTTCCATTATGTTGAATCGTGATCGACGCGTCGACCCAAATCCCTCGCCGTGTACATATTAAAATCTGAAAATGCTGTACGACCAGACTCGGTGAAAAAGGCTTCTGCGAACGAGTAAATAGTAGACACAATAGAGTATACACCAAATGAAAAATGAAACCCTAGAAAGAGAAGAAAGAAAAGAGAAAGAACGAAAAAAAAAACAAGATAGAACTGTCGAGCGACGAGCGGAAAAAAAGAGCTATGCACCCAAAAGCGCCCGACCCTCCCTCCGACTACATCAAGTCAATTCGAAATTTTCTCGTTAACTGGATTGCACAAGTGTACCCCGGTATCGGCGCGGATTTCTGTATATCTCATACACAGAGAGCCCGTCTCTCCGCAGAGAGAGAGAGAGAGAGAGAGAGAGAGAGAGAGATAGAGCACATCAATTCCCAGAGCACTATTATCCCCTCGTACAATCACTCGTCTTCTTTCCTTCCCCCTCCTCTCCCTCCCTCAATTATTCACACAGGACACTGTGAAACCGTACACGGATTTAAATGCTCGTGTGTGCTACTTCGTTGCTTCATTATAACGGCTTTATCCCCTCAGCTTGGTTATATGCCTTTTAATTGTCGAACCTGTCACTTTCTTTCTCTATATATATATCGTGAGAAAGTCAACACCGATATTTTTCCTCATTGTTACGATTGCTGCAATTTTCAAGCTTTGTTACATAATTAAGTGATCGTTCATATTTATTATTCGGTTTATTTTATTTGTTGCTTCAAACTAAAACCGCTAAATATAGAGAGAAATTGTATACTTTGAATTTATATGTGCAGAAAAAATAAACATGCTTATATAGCGGTAATGTGCGGTTCAGTATAGTAACAGAGAAATTCAAACTTTATAAAATGTTCAATTGTAAGTGAAGCGTTCATTAGTTCTCGTAAAGTAATCGAACGCACGATTCACGGTTCACGCGATTACTCAGTTATAAATGAATTTTTGCCATGACACGGTAGAACGTAAACTCGCCTTATAATATATATAGATGGTATACTCATCATAAATTCGGTTGTCAGTTAAGAGCTTTGTTATATAGGTGTGTTGCAGCGGCTAAAATTTTCTCTGCTGCTCAAGCTCGAAACTATATATTGCCGCTATATGGGGTTAATACAAATGATCTGACTGAAACAAGAGCATCGCCGCAGCCTCTGGGCGAACCCACAGTAAAAATGTGTTTGGCCGCCGCGTCTGCAGCAAAGCGAATTTTCATGCGTCTCCATAAGCGCTGCACATATTTTCCCATCTTTATTAATAACGGAAAAGACGCGCGAACGCGCGCTAGGGAGTTTTCCTATACCGGGTAAAACTTGGGGCGCAAACGCTGAATTTTAATTTCACTTCAAATGAACGTACCGCTGCTATCGCTGCTATGCTGTTGCTTACTCCGAGACGTCGAGCACGCGCCAGAGAGACTGTATGAATAAAGTTTTTGTTGGGGCCGCGTGCAGGTTGAAAATTTGCAATACTTCCTATATTGCAGGCCTTTGTAATAATTTGCCCTAGGAAAGTTTACGCCTCGAGACGCGGAGTGAAAAATCATTGGAAAATCGAATTGGCTAAAGTAGCTGCGTGTGCGTATTCGGTTAATCTGAACAACAGGCGAAATTATCGACCGACTAAAGGCTTCCACGCCTATTCACCGTCGGGTCCATGTGCAGTAGCTATATGAATTCCCTCGGGACGTCTCTCTCGTTGGGAACAGCCGCGGGTGGAGCCTTTCGACGACAGAACAATGGGGAAACTATTATTGACCGTCGAGAGGTCGTATAAAATAAAGTGGGAGAAAAATTGAATTTAGCCTATAATATATATATATATAAAATATTGCATAAGTACAGTTCCGTGGTGATATTATGGGACGTGCGACATATGTGGACTGATCGAATTAGATGGGGGAAATGGGTATGGGTATACGCCTCGAAGATAAAAAAAATGCATAAAAATCTATTGTCGAGATAAAAAAAGAAACAGTCTGTTTTTACTGTTTCATGCTCCACCCGCATAAAACTTCTGAGTTTTACTGCTTTCTGTGATATTAAAAAAAAGGTGTTTGGCATTACGCGACAGTATAAGTTTTAATGAGAAAAATGCAAGGACTATATCAATTTAATTTTACGAAAAATTTAGTGAATTAAACTCCTAAAATTGTAGAAAGTTAAATTATGAAAAACTCTTTTTGCTTCTTACAGTTTCTTTGTTATTATTAAAGTAGATCACATTGTACTCCAATATAGCTATTATGAGATTTACAAGTTAAATCCAACATAAAAATATCTTCGATAAAATATGATCCCGTAATAAATGATGCATGCTAACCAATCAATGCCTGAGTAAAAACGCGCTAAGGATTGACTTTCAGAAACTGTCTTACTTGGGACAAATATTCAAAATACAAAATTATAGATGGTCCATCATCAATATGTCACATCGAAAATTGAAAATTTAGATCGATCTCGATGAAAATATATAATATACCAGAATTGCTGTATGGTACACGGAGGAAAATTCCCAAGTAAAAATTACAACAGTATTTTGTAACCCAATCACAGACTGTCAAAAGTGAAAAAAATACAATAGTTTCTGGTAAATTTTACAAGGTACCTATAAAACTTTACTAGGTGCATATAAAATTTTACCATTATTTATAATAATTTTTACTATAAACTATATTGTACCTTTTTCACTTTTGACAGTTTGCGATTGGATTACAAAGTATTTTTTATTTGGAAATTTCTCTCCGATGTTTGGAATCTGATGCTCAATCGACGAATTGTCGCAGAGGAAAAAGTTCCTGCTTCGTTCGCGATAAATTCATCTATTGAGAAATCTATGGAATGAATCTGTTCGGGATAAGCAAATAAATAAATACCGGCGTGCAGGAGAACTCCGGTCATATCTGCAACTATATCCCGACTGGCGGCAGATGTCGCTCAGACTTGCGACAGTAGAGTGTCCCTATTCGCGACAGTTTGACGATGTTTCGTATTATACATATAGGCGGGGGATCGGAGCTTGCAGCGGGTCGTGCAGGCACGCGTTGGTGGTACCGTTGCCGGTGCTCTCGTGCTCTGCTACCGAGTACCGCGGCGAACGTGCCTGCAGACGGTACATATATACGCTGCATATATATAAAAGTACGCGCGCGCAATGGTTGCGGTTCGCTGACGGCTCGCCTTGATATATCACTCCTGGCTCTCGACGACTTTGTATATTTGCTATGCCGGGACTCTTCCTGTACCGAGTTAATTGCAATATTTAAGAGTCGTCGTTCGATCTGCTCTCGCACCCCCGTGCGCCACTCGATATTTAGGGGTCTTTCTATATATCTATTATATGCGATGACCAGGAGGCAAAAGTTGGATGACGCGAACGAGATTCGTTGTGATGTGTATTTTCTTTTTGTAAATGCCCGGACAAGCTGCCGATGAGAAAATAATTGCACGAGTGCACGTGCCAAGTTTACTTGCCAGCTTTGAGGATCGCGACTTTTTTTTTCAAGCTGCGCCGGGTTCTTAGAGAGGCAAATCTTGAAAGTCATATAGCTCCACTTTTTTTTTTAATGCCGGCCGTTAGAGCTTGCCGGTATGGATGCGACGTGCTGCACGTCGAGAAATTTTTCAAGTACTTATATACCTTGCTAGTTGAAAACTACAGAAAATAATATACATATACTTATATATACTTTGGAAATGTATATAAGTATAGAGTAGGTATATTTATAAATATATAATCGTAGCATTTTTAATTTGGAAATAAAAAAAAAAAATATTCAAAAGTTCATAACGTTCTAATATATTATAAAACGATCCTTACAAAAACAAAATTCTGGGGTACAGTATTGGAATAATATTTTTATGAATCATCGACACATAAAAAGTATAAAATATAATGTTATTCATTTTCTAAGTCTGCTGAAAAATATTTAATTAATATTTTCCTTAGAAGTCTTGCACTAAGTACTTCGGTCCATCTCGGTCCTCACTCCTCAAGCATGTATAAAAGGAGTGCCCAAGCCACGAATGCAACAGCGGAGGCCTCGTTTGCAGCTTGTCGGTCGGTCTCGACTCTCGGTCGTTGCTCGTCATATATATCCTATGGATCATATTATATACTGCGCGCGCATCATAGCATATACAGAACGTAAACCGGCTGGTCCAGTCCATCGGTTTATATATACTCGATTCTCCAGGTATGCAATAATTGCCAAAATGACATAAGGTACGTGGACTTCGCAGGCGTCGATTACTTACTATCAAATTGGCTAAAAATCATTACGCAGACATTATGCGTAATTTGGGTAACCACAAAAAATAATAAATAAACTGTAAGTCAGTTTTTCATACGTGAAGGTGTATTGTGTGCGAAAAGGTTATTTTGAGGTTATAAAATTTTACAGCTGACGAATATCTATTTAACGGAGGAATTGAAAGATTACTGGATATCAGGATGAGAGGCGGCGGCGGTATGTTTGATGTTCACGAATTTGGTAAACGAATACGACGATTGCTTGATGGAAACTATTCTTATCGGAAGATTCTTGTGCTCATTGTCATTTTTGGAGGCTTTCTGTTGTATATTGGTCCATCGATTGCTCAGTGGCTCTTTTCTAGCCACAGAGAACCTATCGAAGGTAATATTATAGATTTAACCTTATTTTGATAATATTTCAACTGTTTATTATTTACAGCATATGAAGAGCATTGTCTAAACGAAAGATTGGCTAGTTTCTATTTTGATTCCATTGAATACAATGCCAATATTTTATCTAATCCAGTCAAGGAAGAAGAACGGAATTATTTGCCTTATGTAGGGAATGGAATTTTTGGCATACCAATTCAATCAGAATCATGGCTTTATATAAAACACGGTAGAACTTTGTCCTTGCCAGTAAAATGGCAACCTCTTATTACTCATCAAATTGCTGAGGCTGCTACATATCGAGAAGCAATTATTACCCATTATACAAAAGGTATTGTTTACAAATACCAGTGCTTCAGAGATGGTTATCATATAGGTTATCAATATTACGCCCACAGAGATCTTGAAGGAATTTTTGTTCAAGAAGTAAAAATATCAAATCCTTTGGGTGTTTCGCAGGAATTTCCTTTTAAATCTCCAGTGTCTGTTCACTGGACAGATGCTCTTACAGAATCGATTAAGTAAGAATTTTTTGTATTTTTTATTTACATATATAGTATCAAAATCAAATGAGCAAGTTATCAATTTTGTATTTCAGCATTTTAGTGGAACATACCAATCATGAGCTTAATTTAGTATCAGGCTATATTAATGTACCTAATTCCAACAAAGTTGTAGCAGTAACGATAGTTTATCAAGTGGCACAAAAAAAAATAGAAGTTAAAGCAAGAGGGTCTGTCAAATTGGAATATCTATCTAGCATAAAATACAGCGAACCAGTTTTAATGGAACAATATCGACAGGAAAGGGATTCAGTGAGAGCAAGGGCTATCGAAGTAGGTTTATTATTTGTTTAATATCCATTTAAAGTGTAAAATACTTTTTTTTTTCATCAAATAGTTTAATTTGATGGAATAATTATTCTTTTTTCAACTATTTTATTTTACTGTGTTTCAGCATATGAGAAAAGCCTTTCTTAAACAATATAAGCAAGGTTTAAAGGAAGATCATGTAAGTACTTGGCAGCGATATTGGCATTCTGGTTTCAGGATAAGTGATTCTAAGGCAAAGGAAGCTATTAATGGGTATAAAATAAATTCAACGATTTATTATGTTTTAAGTCAAGTACCAAAAGCATTACCAGATGTTGAAAAAAGTGTTGTTAATAATGAAGGTTGCTATCGGGGACATCATACTTTGTAAGTTTTTATTATAGATCAAATAAAAGTTTAAAATAAAATACAGCATTATTTAAAACTTTCATAATTGCATTAGGGATGCTCCTCGTTTATGGAGAGATACTTCTTCTATTGATACAATCAATGAGTTAGTTAGAGCATGGTCTATAACTCTTGAAAAACAAGGTTGTCATAGATTGATGACTGGTAATCCATCTGCAGTATTACAAGCGATTGTTTTAAGTCTGGGAGGCTTAAGATTTAGTAATCAACATTTGGAATTTAATATTGACCCACAGCACTTGCACAGAGATTTTTTATTTAGGTAAATTATAAATACTTAATATTCATTTTTCAACTTTATTTAGCAAACTTACGAATTTTAATTATGCAGGAGGATAAGTTATGGAAATGTTACGCATCTGAATATCTCGGTCACTGTAAATGAGGATAATCGAGCTGTTTTAGGTGTAGCACTTGATCGGAGTGACAGTGTTTATTATGGATGTGATGCTGGCTGTTTAGATGCACCAGTACCACTAAGTCAGTCTTATACTAATTTTCCAGTAAAACTTACTAAACCTTTGACAGCTATTTTATACATTACTTCGGATTACCAACATATGCAGGATTTGCAAAATGCCTTACATGTTCATGCTGTTGATGAAGGTGTGTGAAAATTTTTTTTATCTATTCATTAATATTAAATACAATAAATTTATTATATTTCTTTCTCACAGCTCCAGCACATGACTTTAATGTCATGGCATTACATAAACATGGACATCAGTTAGGTGGCTTACCTACCTTTTTCTGGGTGAGCATATGTTTCCTTATCATCGTGTTCCATCTATTCCTCTGTAAATTAATTGTCTCGGAATATTGGGATCAAAAGAAAGACCGTGTGAAAGTGCGATACAATAAGCCATAAGTATTGTAAATAAACTTTATATAGCCTTCTTGTTATTGACTGTGTAAAAATATTATATTTTTACACAATTATTAAAAAATGAGAGAGATGTACAGGCTGCAATATTGTTATACACATGAAAGTGTCGATGAAACCGATCATCTTTCTTATTTTAGATCTTCATTTAATAATATAAGAACTTTTATAATCGTCGGTTGTTCTGATTTGTTATATAGCAGAATAATTATGTAGACATATGCATTGAGTATATTAAAAATCATGAGAATTGTAGGTAGGCTAATAATTTTTCAAATCGAAACAATTGAGTACTTTTGGCAGTATTTATTTAAATAAACATAATTTGAACTTGTACAAACCACATATAAAGTACATCAAAAGTATGCGAATGTTGAAATTAAAAGAAATCTATGGTGCAATAATATTGTAGTCGAAAAACTTATTTTTAACTGTACGCAAATAATTAACTGTAAGATTTAAGGAAGTGAAAATGTGGTTTTCTTCAGAAATAGCTTTATACAATTCTTTAGCTTTTATATTCCAAGTTCATACATACATATTCGACGTATACGACCAGTCGTTATACATACTTTTGTTTCATTTGCACAGGTAATACTGATTGTTGAGTTTTTCATTGTTTTTCTCTTACTCGATAATTTTTTAATTGCTCTTTTCCATAAATCTCTAACGAACAATCATACACTAACAACCAATAAACTCATTTTTATAACACTTACATCTAAAACGTTTCTTCCGTGTTTTGTCTGTAATTTTTAAACGAAACAATGAGTTCCTGCTGATCATTTTCCTAGTTATTCTCTTTTTACTTACATTTTATAAATTTTGTCTCTAAATTTGAAAGTAAAAAATTCATAGGTTCATTTGATCTTTGGAAAAAATACAAGTAGGTATTTGAGATAACTACTAAATCTACGTAAATTTGTACCTCTGGTTAGAAAATATCACCCTTAGAAAATAATACACGAAATTAATAAAGTACTACTTGAAATATTAACTTCGTAAGATCTATTTTCTAAACAATAAATATATTATACAACAAATTACAATAAAAAAATGTTAAATTTTCTAGCCAGAGACCCGTCTAGGGTTTATTTTATATAAATTTAATCTCTCGATCTTTAATATTATCTCTAAATGGATAACGTACATATGACTTTGACACCTTTGACTAATCAAAACACGGGATCATTTGCCAAACGCCTGATTTTTCGAAAAGGCGACTGGTAAATTAATTTCGCTAGAGTATCAATATTACGATTTTGATTATTTTGTATAACTGACAGCAATTATTGATAGAGACTCATAGCTTTTACGACTTAGTAATAAACAATAACTTATGTATGTACATACTATACATATAATTTCTAACAGTGAATAAACTTATTGGCGTTGCATCGACAACGATTTATTTTATTATACTCCTAGAAAGTATAAATTTTATGAATTTTTTATGAATTTAACGAACGAGTGTGCGTAAAGTGCGACATAAACAAATTACGGGGAATCCATTCCATGATATGAAGTCCGCAATTATACTACATGCTATGTTTATGTATATATTATATATGTATATATAAATGTAAAGAAAAAATAAAATCCAATGAGAAATATCAATTGCGTATTGAGTAAAATTTTTCCTCCAGACGAGGTTTATGAACAAAAGAGGTTTTCTCATCAAGAATCAAAACTTTTTCTTTCTGTTTAATCGACATTTTAAGTTGTCTTTGAAAAACGATATTGCTTATTTTATATAACGTGTACGCATGTCCTTTAAAATAAAAAAACTTTTCAAGTTTCTTTTTACATTACATATGTACAGCAGTACCCTGGTAAAAATTCGTCCAAGTTTTATTTACGTGTTTGACGTCTTTACCATATGCCAATACATAACATTAGGTAGAAGACAACTTTTAGTTACAGATCTATTGTCAAAAATTAATGATTGTATAGTAAAAAGTATTGAAAATTCTCATTTCTACGGTGACGAAGGTAAATAAGGAATATGTGCTTTATTTATCTTACATTAAAAATAAAATAAAGCTATAATGGAAGTTTATTGTAAGCATTATTTGAATTTGTATAATAGCTGATTATTAAAAGTTTTTTTTAATTTATGACCAATTCAAAATTTTGTCTCACATTAAGTTAATTGTGATAATTTAGATAGAAGAAAATTGATAAACTATGCAATTTTCGCCGGGGTACAAAGATGCAACTTACTGGTTCTCAGTTTATGCCGAATCAAGAAAGATTTGATCTTTCCTTCTTCAAAATATTTTGCAACGCATATTAGCCATTAATATTTTTCAGTGGGAGAGCGTATATTTCCGTTGATTTAAATATTGCAAAGAAAACTTGATGAACGTAGGTACACGATATCATTAATTTTCGAATATTTCCTTCAGTAACTCCAGAGACGCGCGAAATTCTAACGATTTCGAGTTTTTGACTTGAAATACTAGATCTACTTTGACATTATCACCAAAAGTCTTTCGTATTTTTTTTTTTTTTTTTGTTAATATGTAGAGGAGATTGCTTCGATCCGTGTGAAGCTGTTTTCCCATTGTGCTTAATACTATATATAGTTCTCTTAGGCAATATATTCAGTTTTACAAGTTCATGGCGTTTACGTTACATTACTTAATCCGCATGCCTATATATACATATACATTTACGCTTAAATAATCTCTTGACTTTTTTCTATGTCATACTTTGTACAAAGTTTGGTAATAATCGCTTCGCAGCCGCCGCCTCCCGTATTTACACCAACGACGATCGTTTTTTTTTGGTTTGTTTTTGATTTGCATACGTTATTACATACTACGGAGATGCACGACTTTGTCGAGCTATAGCAGCTTATATGACAGGTATGCGGACACCGAGCTAAAGTAGTTTGGATACAGTTTCTTTCTTTTTTTTTTATTTCTTTAATAGACAACAATGGTAAGGGCGTGCGAAATAGACGGTTATTTTTTTACCGAACGATAATTTAGTTGAGTATTTCGTGATTTTTTTGTTATACCTACATGTGAACAGTTCTTTTAAATTTTCAAAGTAAATACTGCATCTTCGTACAATACTTAAATCGATTATATCCATCGTGATCTTCTTCACAAAAAAAGTTACAGCACTAAGTATATTGTACTACGTAAAATGTTTATAATAAACTATTACATGTAGTGTGCATTACATTTTGAACAATGCTATTTAAGTAGTTTTCATCTTTACATATAAATACTGTTGAGAATATTTCAAAATACTTAAACAGTAAATTTCGATTATTTAAAATATTTGAAACGTTATTATTTGCTCACTTTTGTTCTATAATTAATCCAAAATAGCAATTAATTATCAAGTTTTAGACTCGCTACAATCCAATAAATTGCATTTATCTAATTTATTTATGCTGCAAACTTTTTCGTGGAGAAAGTAAAAGTATCGTAAAATGCATATAGTACACGATACTCTATTTTCCGTCCAAAATTTATTATATGGAAATACTCGATGTAAGTTTTGCATAATGGCAGATTATATGATAATACACGAGGTTAATTTGCATTTTCCAGAATAGCTCGTGATAAACAAGTGAAAGGAGAGAAATAATGTATTTAACGATAAGATAATATTTCACATTTCCCGGCCTTAATTAGTTTTATAGACTAACTTGTAATACTCGTTGTTGTCATATGAAAAAAAAACAGAACTTTCATTATTTCGAAATGAATGCTGGGATAGTACAATATAATTGGGGCTTGAAGAAGGTACAAGTGTTAACTAAGACTTTTTCTTAGTAATATTCGTCGCCGCTAAATCAGGAAATTCTTCGTAAGGCTATATTCGACGATCAATATCTGTGTATATTCTTACGTCAATGTTGTGTTTTTGCTTCGGAGGTAAAAATTCTTTACTTGTAGTTTAATTATCGTTAATTATTTGTTTTTTTTTTTTCATTTTTCGCCTTTAATTATGTCCAAAAATTTATGTCTTAACTAGCAATTCTTTTTGTGCCTATGCAAGTTTTTTTTTTATCACTTGAGTATTCCTTTAGTTCAGCATATAAGAAATTTCCATTACACGACGATACAACTATAGTTATCTTATTTTCTGTTTTCTTTAATAATTGTTCACGCACACACAGACGCGCGCGTGGCGCCACATACTCGCACGCATACACATCGACTAGTATATGTATATAATACTTGACGCGCGGACTATGACTATTATAAAAATTCGCGTTCGTATATATATGTACTATAATAATTGTGACATACACGGCGATCTCATCTAAAAAAAAAGGGGGATGGGGGAAGGGGAGGAGGATTTATTTAAAAAATCGGTAGTTTATACAAACGACACTTATGTTCAACCTACAGGGAAATCGACTTCGATTTCCGTAGAAAGCGTTACAAAAACACGTTTCGTTAACTTTTTTTTTTCTTTTTCATATAAATTACACGTTAAGATTAACGAGTGCTATAATATTTCATATTTTTTGTTGTTCTTCTTCTTCTTCTTTTTTTTTCTTCTTATTTTTTCTTTTAAACTCGATTCTTATCATACTTTATAAATACTTTTGTAGAAAATTGCAGTCTCTGTGCATTCTTTTTTTTTATTCTTGATAGGGAGCACCTTCTAGTCTAATTTTGATAATATACTCGCTATACAAACGAATAATTATATTTCATATACGATATATATCATCAACGAGAAAATAAACATTTGAGATACAAAAACGAATCGTTCAGCCTATATCGTCAAAACTAAAGAACCAAAACTTCCAACGAGCGTGCGAATATACACACATATATATATATATA
>UELV01080065.1:0-27058 GCA_900490015.1 Megastigmus stigmatizans | reverse complement strand
TAGTTGAAAAAAAGCCTTGAAAAAGTTGTTGAAAATTCGGGGTCTTGGTCGTTAATGGGTTATGGGGGTCGTCTACCTTCGCGGTTTGAAAAAATCGATTTTTTTGCATATTTCTAATCTAGATATTACTAGAAACATGCCCTACAAAGGATTTGATCGAAAACATGCTGGTTCACGAGATATGGAGCCGCAAACCCGGCCCGTGCGGACTTTTCACGTTCATCATTTATCTTTAAACGCGTTTTCCCAAAACTAGTGTTTTTTAAAACGGCTGGCACGATTTTGACCAAACTATCAAAGATATTAGAAATCTGTAAATTGTTACTAATTCAGAAAACATCTCGCAACAAGTAGACACGAGCTTTTTTGAAAAAAAAAGAAATTTCGATTTTTATAGTTCTTTTTATCTCGAAAAAGATGGTATGAAAATGCATTTTTTTTAAATCGTTGCCATTTTAACAGATTTTTAAATATTCCAAAAAGCTTGTGTCAGCTTGTAATTGGAGTAGTAAACATTAAGTAAAAATAAATATTTTTATGTTTCAAAGTTCTGAAACTGATATCTCTTGCCAGCGGTTTGCCTATGTCGCCCCGGTAGTGATGCATTCAAGGACGCGTCAAGGGCAAAATATTTAAAAAAATGATTGTTTCTTTTTTTATATCCAAGTTTGAGAATCAACTTACAAAATAAAAAAAAATGTGTCAATATCATGTGTAGTTTTTTTGCAATCCATCGACAAAAATAGGCCCGAAATTTGGGCGTGAAGGTAGACGACCCCCTTAATACTTTTCTAGGCACATAGGTGGCCTTATTTCAGCATCTTGCTTTATTAATAAAAAATTATTACAGTCTGTTTCTTTTTATATATTTACATAGAATATTTCAACATATATAGAGATTCTTATTTTGCTATAATGTTACAATGTTTATGCTGGTCTGTGTACAGAATCAAGAAAATTTACAATATCGCAACAAGTTTGAGATTTTGGATATACTAGTATGTTATCGATGTTCTGCGGCAGAAGATACTTATTTTTACAGATTTTCTTAATGAGGATTTTTCTTTGATTATCATATAACGGACATTGCCACAGTACATGATTGAGATCCGTTTCAACTTTCATTTTACATTGTGCACAAATTGATAACTCAACTAAATTTACTCTGGCTAATGAGGCAGCTAGATTGTAGTGATATATTCTACATCTGTTTATTGAAACTATACAGTTGCGAGTACAATTACATTTGTAGAACCAACGTTTTGACGTATGAAGAGTTGTATAAATTAAAATTTTTTAATTAAGAAGAAAAGTGAATATTTATTGATTTACGGTGCATTCAACTTTATAGCTGTTTTTTGGAAAACATGAAATTTTGAGGTTTGGCATAATCTACAAGTCTAACGGATTGATCAATTTTGATATAATTGGTTTTAAATTGTATGTAATTGATATGACGTAGGCAAGAACATTGTAATGCGGGACAATAATTGGCAACCTCGGAACAACAGCAACGTATCGGAGACTATCATTGATAATATCGAGAGAAAGATGATTTGCAGTAAGCGAGACCATCAGAGTAGGATAGAAATTAATTTTACTTGCATTCATCAGTTCACTAAAATGAGTGCAAGATTTCACAGTAGAATATGTGAAATTAAATTTCTTAAAAATAGCATTTAGCAACCGCGTACCTGCATCAACCGATCTTATGACATTTCCCAAAGCATCGACTACGATTAAGGAACTTCTTATTGTTTTAATTATGAAACCATACACATTAAGTATATTACGAGGAAAAATATTAATCGATTGATCGAATAAAACGATTTGGTGACTATTTTTAAATGGATTAAAATAATGCATTGTAGGTACAGGGCAATTTTTCGTTGAACTAACATTGATTATAGAAAGATCCAAGAAATTTAAATGCCAAGCGTAAGTTGTCACGTTATCGAAATTCTTTACCACTGCATCGTCGTGAAAGTACACAAGGATACATCTTGGTCGAGTATCATACCAACTTAAATTCCTTAAATTATCTAAAATATTCTACACTGGTTTCACTTCATCTTCAGAACATACCAAAATTACAACAGTCGTCACACTTCTTTTTAGTCTATATTTATCGAGATTCTTAAACATTCTTCTTGGTCGAGTAGAATTCTGATACTCCGCTGCAAGTATAACTGGAGTTTCATGTGATATTTGACGAATCAGTTCATTATGTTTTGGTTCGATACTTAGATGGTGCAGTGAGAAAATTGTAACATGGTTATTGAAATTCAAATCTTTGGCCAATTTACGCATCACCAGATCGACGGCTTCGCATCTTTCATCTGCTAAATGTAGAACAGGCCTCGTAGAACAGATTTCGTAAATATTTGTGATAGCCCACGCGAGATACATAAGTCTCATGCTTATTAGAAAAAAATAACTCGTAATGAAGTGTCCAGGCTTACACTTTTTACTTTTTGATCTTGACAAAAGTAGCTTTACATGTGGCTCAGTATTGAATGGAATGAATTCTTTACATTTTTAATAGATGTTTCTAATCGTGGAATCACATACTGTGACCTTGAGATACTATGTTTATACCGTGAAGATATTCAAATCGTGTGCATAAAATTCCAACCATAATTCACAGAGATGTTTTAAGACAAATCTGATGAAACTGGTATGTACGAATAAATAATAGAATATCGTAAACATCGCTTAAAAATATATTGTGTACTCTGAATTGCAGCACAGTATTCAACAGTTATACGGTATTTATATTTTCTTCAAGAACAATATTTTGTTGATTATCAGTATAAACAGGGTATAGTCAGTAAGTGAACTATATATTATAACTTCTAGGATCATACTATAGAAATTCTTGTAACCTTGATGCTGCTGCAATTACCTTGCCACAGGCTTATCTCCACTTTTATGTAAATAATCGAAAATATACTTTATACACTGAATTGTAGCGCAGAATTCAACATTCATCAAAAATTTATTATATGGAACAACCATAGATACGACCAATAATTATATTACTAAAAATAGTAATATACCGATATATACCGATTCGGTTATAGTGCTCAAAGCCTTCAAAACTGTAAATTTTATGTTTGAAAACCTCATTCCAATTTTAATAAACCTGGTTAGGATGCTGATTACACCGAGATATATAATAGCACCCCATTTATCAGCGAACCTAATGTAAGAATATTCTTTGAACACCAGCGAGTTGAAAGCAAATTGATGTTCCGTAGTAGCATGCCCCCAAATTGATACGACACCCTTCGCCCGAGCCAGCTTAAAATATAATAATTGTAGGCACTTACGGAGATGAAGTACAGTGTTAATAAATTTCCAAAATAAAAGCCGTTCTATTAATGGTTAAAAAGATCAAGGAAGAATGAGATACTTAACAAATAGATTATGAGTATTCATTTTATTTCATAAATTAATAGTAAATAAATCAGTATAAATAATACAATTCTACACTTGTCAAGAAATATGTTCTACGGTTCACGTTTCCTATTTAATTTTTACAAGGATTGAGTCCATTTTTGCTAAATCATTAAGCACGGCTTTTCAAGCCTACTAGATTGGACAGCAGATTCGCATATCTCCATTTTTACTTTGGTCGTCAGCTTTTTTTCTTATCTCGAGTAGAGTCCTTTCTACGGATTGTAAATGATTTAGTAGTGACCTCTTGGATGTGGATTGGGATTATGTACTATGATGTAAATAATAATATTTCTAATCTTTATTTGTATTTAAATAAGGTGATTGACGCTCATGTACAACATGAGGAACATCGTTACCGTTCATATCCTAGGTGGTGTGGTATGACTTGGAACTTATACGGGCGACACAAAAAACGTGCGCACTGTCGCTGGAAATCTAGTAATATTATGCAATATTATATTGAGTTTAAAAAACTTCGATCATTACGTATTCGTTTATCTCGTATTAAATACCAAAATTATATTGCCTCTGTTGAATCCAGTTTAAAGAAATATATCCGTTCTTTCTGGTCTCATATAAAAAAAATTAAAACTCTGATTCTGATATTCCATCTAGAACTATTTTACAGGGCAGGCAGACGTACAATGATAATGAAGCTACGAATCTTTTTTCAGCGTATTAGCGTTTTATCGGTTTAACAAGACAATGAGGGCTGCTTAAGGTTATTTATCATTTACAAAATAATATTCTGTTGCAAAAATTTCAGATCTCGTGTAATATTTTCACGTACAGGGTTGGGATCTACTTATACCCTAAACGCTGGTTATCTCTTGGTGAGTCAAATAACGGGTCACTTAATGCTATAACGATGAAAATTACGAAACCGACTCATTCGCGGTTAGAGGCGAGAATTCTGAAAAGTATCTGTTATAAGAAAACATTTTCTGCGCCCTGACATAACATTCGCCAATCATAATTCAAATCACAAAGCGACGACACCTCGACGAGTATTACTACGCTTTTTCATTAATTCGACACAGTTAGATAAAAGCATCGTCGCCATTGCGCGTGCCCGCAGCCCGTTAGAGTAAATTACCCACGATAATGGCTCGAAATTGCGAAGTTGCGAAAACAAGGAAGCCGCGCGCGAGCCGTAATAACGGAGACGAATTGTCGAGCGTATACGTCGGGAGACGCCTTTTGCCGCAAGTATAAACCCGCAGTCTTGTACTTTAGTCATTTGCGACACTCGCTATTATTGGGTATACACTATGTACACACACGCTTACAGCGGATTGCCGTGGAAAAAGTGAAGATATTGCGCCCGCACTGAGCTACATCTAATCAAGCGTCGCTCGCGCCTTACGCAATCAATTTGAAAATCAATAATCGCGAGATGGCCTCTCATTGCGTATTGTCCAAACGCCTGAAAGTAATTGCCGTGCGCGCGTCTCTCGGAGAAAGAAGAAAGAACGAGGAGAAAAAAATCCCACTCGCGTACCATCTGCCATCTATGTGCTTACAATGAATTAGCACCCCTCCCCCCCGCCACCCCTCCAAGTGTGATGATGAGATTATTATATTTCGCGTAACACGCTGCTTTTCGCATCATAAAGTACGAGGAGACGCGGTGCGACGGTTTTTCGTGAAAGTCGGGGATATCGCGCGGAAGTGCAGCGCGCGGCGCAATGGATTTTTGAGCTGAGCTCGGGAGGATGTGACATATGGCTATTGAAAAAGGCGACTTCTATCGTTATAAATGATATTGTATGCTTGATTTATTCGACTTTTAATATTGTTCCGAGGTATCCGGCTATGCTCGGAAATAGCTTTATAATAATACACTATAGCAGACTTTCTACGCGGAAAATAATTATGGCTAAAATATTTGGCCGGTTCGAGCGAATGAAGTTAGGTATCTTTAGATATCGATTAACTTCTTTAAAGAGAATTTGTAATGGTAGATTTTAATGAACATTATGAATTGAGAAGCATCAATTTGTGAAAAGCATGCAGGATTACGGCGCTTTGCATAAAGAATATGCCTATGTTACGTACAAAGTATTCTTTACGTATTTTTTTATTGTTATTGTTTAACATTTCAAGCTTCATGCAAGGCTTATTTGGATATAGATTTATATTGATATATAATAATACATAAATCAACTTATATAATTATTTTTTTACAAAAATTGAATGGTATTTATATCTTTACGTATTTTGAAAGTATATTTACCTGAATAGTGCATGGTATAATAAGAGGGAGATTGCTATGATTTGGCATTAATGAAATAGGTCATTTTATTTTGCTTGTTCCTACAGGAAACTTTGTAATAGTGAAAAATATTTTAAGATAATATTACAGAAATATGTTTTGACATTCGTCCTGTCCGACTTTTAGAAAAATCTGTGCGCAGATTTATTTATTTTATTCTAATTTGGCTAAAACTTGTTTACTTTTTACAAAGTAAAACGGGATAAGAGTAAATATTATGATTGCATTCATATATTTTTTTATTTTTGGAAATAGTTTTTTAGTTTTTCTTTTAATTTCGCATAAAACTTAGTCTTGGCATTCTATTGGATTAGTTCTTTATTGGAAATAACCTAATAACCCAATTCTCATAATATTTGCCTAATGTGTATTAGTAGATATGAGCAATGGCAATTTCTGATTTGAAAGACTAAAAAGAAATTGATATTAAATTCTAGTTAAAATTATTTAATCTAATGTAAAATAGAATTAGTTAATAACAATCCATTATCTGTACACTTTTTAAAAATATACTTTTTTAGAATTTTTAAGGATATATATTTTGTAATATAATATAAAATAAAAAAGTTTTTATTTTCAATTCTTTATAGATTCCTTTATATCTTAATTTACATTTTTTTTGTCGGTTTTTGAATAAAGTCCTGTAATTCATGAAATAAAATATATAATAATAAGTAGCACAATTGAGGGTATAATATGTCGATTAATATCTTTGCACACTTCTTATTGTCCAACTTAAAATTTTACTGCCTCGTGCTCATGTTAAAATAAACCTAATTGAGAACGATGAACATTAAGCTGTAACAAAAATAATTCGAAAAAAAAAGCTGCTGTGACACATTCATTGAAATAATTACGCATTACGTAAGCCATGTTCAATTTACTAATCCGCGATATTTTTGGTAATTTAAAATTGCTTTTATCCACTCGAACTCAACTTTCCAATTGGCAATTGCATTTGGAAAGTGTGTACGAGGTCGTAAATGATCGTGTAATTTCGGATGCGCTCGACAAAACGACACTGAATGTTCACTCGCTTTCGCTATGTGGGCCAAATTAAACCTTGCAAAGCCTTTTACGATTCCGTACGTGCGACGAGGATTAAGAGTGGGCTTTTGCAATGCGCCGTGTTTTTATTTATTAAAAACAAGTTTAATGACAAGTTTTTGCAGGCAAATAGAAATATCTTTAATTGAAGCATAATAAGGAAAGGGCATGTAATAACGGAAATAATATTTCAGAGCTTATGCTTTCAACTTTTTAAGCGTTTAATGATACATACATAGTAATTAAAAGAACTATTAATTTTATTTATAAATTAGTTCATACATTAGAGAGCGTCAAATGTTGGTTCACTTTTTTCGTTATAATATCGGTATTAAATAAGATTTACAATTGTTATGTATATTGTAATATAGGTGGCACTTATATATTTATCTCACTGAACAAGTTTAAAACTTGTAAGACTATCACCTTTTTTGATTGCTTAATCCTGTTAATTGTATAAATATAACAATATTATATTCACTATCTAAATAATATATATAAATTTTGTATGTCTGCGCAATGAACATTTTTTTCGCGACTTTGCACTTTAAAAGAGTCAATATTTTCATATATTTCAGACTTAACTATAGAATATGTAATATATAAGGGTAACAATATTTTAATTAACTTTTTTTTTACCTCGTGGTTGCTTCTGGAAAATCGATTTTAGACTTACAAATACAAAAATGTACTTTGTACAAATTTTTAAACTGAAAACTAACATTATTTTTATACATTTTTTTATAATGTTTTAGTATAATTTAGTATAATTTTAGTATAATGATTTTTACACTGACATTTATTGCAATATTTGATGGGTGTAAAATTCTATGCTAAATATTAGATACCAAAATAAAAGAGTAAGCATTATTATAACTATAATATATAAGCTATGATTATCCATACTTGTCTAATTTCTAAAATTATTTTTATAGCATTAATCTGTTTTCTTTCGCTGGCCATACAATTCAACTACAATATATGTACTATATAATTAAGATTCAGTAATACGTGTATTTTTCGAATCATTTAAACTAATAGTATTCGTGCAGCAAAATTATTTTATCTAATAATTAAAGTGTAGAAACTGCATTTGCATTATTAAATATTACTTTTCGTTACAGTGATCAGTTGTAAGACTGATAATTAACCTTACAAAAATCATGGTATATCGCGTGTCGAATAACAACCACACATAACGTAATTACACACAAAGTAAATAACATTTCGAAGATAGGCGATTTTTAATGAATGAAGTCTTCCTTATCGGTATGGCTAAGCCGTGTGTGTGCATGTATCGTAAATTGCGCGCACGCAATGTCGCGGTGCATGCGCTATGATTTTTTTAGTGCGACGCAATGAAAGTGAGTGCCAAGGTGAAAGAGAAGAAGAGGCGTCGCGACGGTGGGACGTATCAAACGTGTGACAGTGAAAGGACGCGCGCGAACTGTTTATGGGTTTGTCGCACGTGCTCCCCGCACTCTTTCAAAGTCCTACTGCGAATAATTAATTGCGATGACAACTAAGCGATCTAACGATGCTTAATGATTGACGGAACGAGCGCTTATGAATACTAGAGCACTAAATATTACACATTTCTAAGAGTATAAGTAATGTATAGCACTAGGATAGTTTTAGAAAGTATCGGTTGGAAAATGTTTTTACTACAGTTCATGAAAATATGTTCGGCTACAAACGAAGAATACACCAAGAGATCATTACGATGCTTAATTCAAAGGTAAACTGGCATAGATAGAAGAATGAATTCAATTGTAAATTGAATACACTAATATTACACTAGGGTAGATGTTTCGATTTCTTTGCCTGTCCCGATTAGTGTGCTCTATATGGATTCCGGATGAAATTCATATGGATTCCATAAGGGCATTTTTATCAGGTGCCTATAGTATATTTTCTTATATAATGTTAAAATCTTAACCTCGGTAATCATGTATAAATGTCGTAAAAGTAAACTAGAAATAATATTCAATTCTCTTGTTTTCTTCATTAATTAATAAAAACATGACAGAAATGGGTTCTTGTTGTCTGCCTAAGGACTACAGAAATCAAGATATCTACTCTGTAGTAGATTGTATAAATTCATGACTGGATTTTTTTAGTCATGGACACACACTCCCTATGCAAAAAACTATTTTAGCTATTCGGTTCATTTTTATAAAAAAAAATTGAGAATCCAGAAAACCGTATGCCTTACACATTTCGAATTACCCGAGCTGATAAAGGTTACCAAAAGCAGGCTTCATTTTCTTTTCACTGTACAATAATGCAGTACGATAACACATCTTTAGTTCGGGTAGTCCTCGACAGATCTTTTCACAACAATGCCTTAAGAACATTTTCAAACGATTCCATTTTATCGAGAGCATAATATACGCGAATCCGATTCATCCATCCTTGCATCGAGATCGCGGTTGCAAAATTTGATCGGTAGCCGCGCGCGAACTCGATGCAAGAGCTACAGGATTAATTGCGAGCCTGCGAAGCGCGAGAGTCTAATGATCGCGGCGGCACGTGGATCGTTATACATAAAGTCTCTTTCTCTCTTGGCGCGCCGTCTCAAGGCCGTCGAGATTTTCGCGGCAAATAAATTAAGTTCCTATATATATGTAATGACGTCCGTGAGTCCAGTTTTTACCGCTGATCGTCGTTACGTCGATTTTTACGGGCGTGGAATCATTGGAGCTTCACGATGTTATGCCGTTGAGTTTTGGATGACGAAGGGAAAATACGCTCACGTCGCAACGTTGTTCAGTTCGCTGTTTAGCTGACAGTTTTCCACCTTCAGCATCTGTGGCTCGTTTGCTATTAGTGTCTGTGAACTTTCCGGACAGACTGTGATTCTAGAATAAAAAATTAGACTTACTGTTAGTCGATGAGAAAACGTTAATTACATTTAGATCCTGCCTGTCAATTTATGTATAATAATTACAATTTATGAATTTGCGCACTTTGTCTTTGATCTGTATAGTAATCACCATCATTGCCAGTTCTCTTTTCATTCAAACAAAGTACAACTCGCAAACTCTATCTACTCTCAGCGCAATATTTTATCTATCCAAAAGCCTGGATTTCTCGCGTATCGTCGTATCTTACGTAAAGAGCTATAAGTGCAGAGCACTGCATCGAGTAGAGAAAGAGAGAGAGATGAAACTGCAAAATAAGTGGACTCACTCATTATGGAACTCGAGGCTCTTGATGGTGAGCGAGTCTATGTAAGCCTTGGGCTTGTGCAGCAACCTCCAGGTCAGGGGATTGAACATGGAGGTTTGATAGTCCCAGGTAATTTCGACGGCCTCGACTTTCCCCACTACCCCACCTGGCACCACCACTGTATGACTCGTGCCTGGCTCGTAGTACTTGGAGGTCTCGCTCAGTGGTATGGGCTCGCTGATCTTGTCGTTGGAGCCGATCACACGGATCACGAACACGCCCACCTCGCCGCCGTAATCCAGGCTCTCGTTCGTCTTGGAGATGATTATCGTCACGCGGTAGTGAGCCTCTGCGGAAACAAAGGGCAAGAGATGCGTTTCAGATACAGATTGTCTAAGTTGCATGTATTATATACACTTGCTCTCGGAAGCGTTAAATCATTTGAGGAAAGTCGTGTGCGCAAAGACTGCGTGGCATGCGGGCTTTCAGGGAGAAAATTGTGTAGGCGCTGGTATAGACAGTCGCGATAGCAATGAAAGGTCCTGGGATTCGGTGGACGGAAGGAACTCGTTTGCGCGAGTATACAGTCAATGATGCTACGTTATATCCTTATGTAAGCTTGCGATATGTGTGCGCCAGGAAAGTCTTATGGATGTTCATTATAATGATGATATGCGAGACGATGGGACCTTTTATAATCGAGAGTAAAAAGTGCTAGATGAATGCGGATAAGGTGTGAGATCCACTTGTAACTTGTGTGAAACTTGAATAATTGTATGATAATTGCATATTTATATGCTTTATTTTCATGAAATTTTCATATAATTCTATTACAAATATTATGATTCAAGGTAGTAATTCAAAATCATATTATTATTACGTTCTTAAGAATATAGTAAAAGTATTTGATGGGAAGAAAAATTTTTTCCATATCGTCATATTTTGTCTATAAATATATCGTTTACTTATTGGTGTATGGTTAAATGCGTATTGAAGGATGCGTTGCAATATAGCGAAGCTATGTTATCATTGATAGTAACATAGAAGTAGAAAATCATGCGGTTACGAGAAAAGTATAATGGAATTTTTAAATATATATATATATATATGTACTCACTGCAATATTGCTGGTCCCTCCCTGTCATTAGGTAGACGGAAGCGTGATAATTTCCTGGCTGAGCATTGAATCCAAATCTGGGGCAATGCTGCTCGACGCAATCAAAACAGCTGCCGTTTTGAAATTTCTCCCATGAAGCGCACGGCACCGATAGATACGGACATTCCGTGTTTATGCTTTCTATGAAGTATTCGTAACTTCTTATATGATTACATCCGAGAAATCTTTTGATACCTGCCAAAGAATTATTGCGTTATCCCAGATCTATTAAATTGCGTTACTCGCTGAAAAAGATTAATAACTATTTCGCGTATTGCATATTGGCTCCCAACTGTGTTATTACTACTGAAATATTCTTGCGTGTGTGGCAAAAGAATTTAGAACAAGAAGTGGGTCTGAAAATATTTTGTTAAATAATATGCAACTAAATTATAGACTCCAACATTCGTATTTTGATGCGTTGTGGAAGAAATACACGTTCAATCTTATTGCTTGCACAAGAAACGCATTTAATTTAATTATGAAAGATTATTTTTTCAATAATACGAAATAATGTACATCAGTCGAATATTTAAATTGGAGGAATCATTTATTAATAATTTTAAAATACATAAAAATCTTCTAGTATCAAATTTAAAACAATCTAAGTCACTAAATACTGTTGCCTTTTCCAAAAAAAAAAATTTTTGAGTACTTATAAACGATTATGCAATATTCGTTCAAATCATCGATTCTTATTTTATTTACCTCTGAAGAAACTTCCTTTCTCTAGAGTTATCGAATTAAAGACACCCTCATTGCATCCCGGCTGATTTCTTCCACCGTTGGGATAGAAATCGACGTGTGCCACTGGCTGACTGATACCGAGTCCACCACTGATGAATGGGCTACAGTCCGTATGTATTGCGGTGACGAAATCAGCATCTGTCGGGTCCAAACGTACAAGCGGGGATGTGTTGCTGAAATGGGGCTCCGCTGGATCGAGACCTGAAATTAAATTTCTTGTTACCAATTGTAGCTTTTTTCCTCATTTTCAATATACTTGTAGAGAAGATGTCCCGGTTACTGTACCCATTAAGCAGACGATCTCTAAATTTTGTTAAATTACACTAACTTTTCATCCATTTTTAATACTTTTACAGATATTTTAGTTAATCCTAATGTATTTTCTAAATAGTTTCCTGTATTTCTTTTATTACAATCAAATAAAATCGTGTAATGACACAGTTGAGAAAATCAAACTTTATGCTTCTATCACTGGACATCGTCTGCTTGCTATAAAATCCTAATACTTCATTTACTGTGTGCCAATTACTGTATCCTATATAAAAGGATAGGACACAGTATCCAGTCAAAGCATAGTAATCGGGACATCTACCCTATTTGCGGAATATTATTATTATTCTAAAATTATTCGGAATATTATTTTGTCATAGTTTCATTTATAGTCTATGAAGACGGAAATTTTCAGTGCAGCACAAAAAAATATTATTATGAAAACCTGTGTATTTTCTATAAATATGTCATAGTACAAATAATTTATAAAATTTAATCAATAATTTGTATTATTATTACATTATATTCTCATTATCAGAGTATAGTAAATTTTTAATATGTATTTTAGAAATTGTCTGTATAAATTTCGTCTGTTATTTTTTATATTTTAATCCGCGATTCATGAAATGGAAATTCTACTTCCAAGAACCCACTTCCGGGTGATTTTGTTGAAATTGCGCAAAAGACACTGCAAGTTTTCGAATTGCCACATTTTCGGTAATAAAGCAGTAGTAGTCAGCTGACGTAGGTTTTGCGCAATAAAGTGGAGGCTCTTCAGAAGCAGGAATAATGAGTTTCAAACGACACATGCGTCTTACTGCGATGTTTTCATTTTTCCCGACGTGGTTGTTAAATTTTTATTACTCCGCATCCACTTAAGAGACTTCGGAGAATTTCGAGTATAAAAGTCATTAAAAGGTGATCATTCTTTTAATGAAGCCTATGCAATTATTTTGTATCCAACGCTTTGATAACTTTAAACCAATTTTTTTTTTAATGATTATGACCTTTTCATTGACATTCACTATTGTTTTTGCAAATCTTCTCGAAAGTCTAGAAAATAGTGGTATTTCTATTTTATTTGAATTAACATATGTTGCCGATTCTTCAGTTTTAGAATCCTTTATAAGTCATAATCTATAGAAATAATTATACGTCATAATCTATTTCACTGGCAATACGTATCATTTTTTCAATTATATTTGCTCATGATACTTATACGATTCCCAACATATTCCTGTAGTGCCAATGATTCTTTAATTTTACCGTTTATTAAAGATACGCAAAAGTGATTTATTAAATTATATAAACAATTAAAAAAAATTTCAATAATGATTGCAGCTATCGTTAAAAGTTTCACGGCCTGAAAGTAAACATTACGTCAATGAGCAGAATGAATTAATTGCTTGTTTGTAGACTCAAGTATTTTTTCATTTAATCTGCATACCCATTTATCGAAATCTTACGTTCCGTTTATTCAACATCGCGAAGTTTCGTATACAATTTAAACGTGAACTCACGGAGGAGATATACGGAACCGATTTGAGCCAGAACGTTAGAGGACCTTGGGAACGAGTGGATTGTCCGTTTCTTTCTTTTACAACTATACACTCAATTTCTGTTCCTGCTGCGATCCGCGTTTCTGGTCACGTGCGAAGGAAGAAAAAAAGATAAAGGCAATTATTCATTCAGTGCCGACTGACAGTCCGTGAATGTATTAAAATATGTTTTGACCACTTAAATGAGAGCTTATGTTTTTTTATAAATTATTCTTGATTTGTATTGACACAATGTAATAAGGAAGTTTGCTCACGGAGTTATACGAGAATATTTGAAATATAATTGTCTCTGTAAGCGAGTATTCAACTACTTTTCCTACCATGAAATTACAATTTGTACGTATAGCAAAATGCTGTGCGAATGTCAATGAACTATTAAATACTGGACTGATACGTGTATATCTGAGCGTGAGAAAATCATAAGTTTGCATTGCTTATAAGGAGTAAATATTATACTTGAGAGACTAAAAAGTGAATGGCTTTAATTTGTATTATATAAATTGAATATTACACATTAAGTTTATTTCTTCCTTGTAGGCATTCAAATTATCAAGGTGAATATTTAATATGCTTTTTATAAACTTATTAAAAATGTAATGTTTAATTGACTAATACATTTAAAAAAATATTTAACTATTATTAATTAAATATATATAACTGATTGAAAATGAAGTATTATTTTTTCACTGGTGATTATTATTGATGATACTGCCATTATTATAATATCTCTCATAATTTAACTGTACTTATTTATAATGAAAATATGAGATCATTAGTATTTTATGAGCGCTCAGAAAAATGCTGTAAACATAATTGACGCGAAACTCATAAAAAAATCTGGATTTTTTCAGTTGCACAAGTGTTGTTCCATTTGGCAAAATAAATAACCGCGACGTCGCTTTAAAACCCTTTCGTAACTTGCTGCGATCCTTATTTTACCGGCACGCTCGTCCATAAATATATCTTCAGCGTTTAATGTTTCCAGGCCGAAAATAAAAGAATCGAATCTAATTTATCGCAGGAGATAAACGCGATGTGCAGCCGAAGCATTGAATTATATACGAGGGCCCTCAGTGAAATCGACAGCTTACATTCCTTCGAGCTTTACGACTTTCGTGACATTTCGCTCTGCCACTTCTTGTGCCCTTGTGCTCTCTTACTACTGCTGTTTACCTCATTTCTGTCTTCGGGCGGGTCTACGGGACCATAAGGGCGTGGTTGAGCACACAGCTTTATTATATCCCTCGCGCACCCTCCGTTACCCATCGATTCAGAAGCGCGACCCGTTAAGAAACTCGAGAGTAAGAATACGCAGCTTTAAGCTATTAGTTTTTTTTTTTACAATTTGCAACATTACTTTTTTTTTAAATAAAATGTCAAGAATGTTTTCTATAATAATTGTAAATAATCTTATTAAATTAATAGAAGCTATGAATCTCGATGCTGCTAAACAATAACAATATTTTTGGTTGAACTATTTGTTTGTAAAGCCGCTTCGCATCCGTTATTCTTCGTACACATTACAAAGTCGTGCGCGAGTGCAGACCATAGGCTCGATAATTTTCATCTCTCTCAATGTAGCGGTGCATAGAGAGAGAGAGAGAGAGGCGAAGGCAGGACGGCGCTTACACCGCACACCATCACCATGGAGCGCGCGCGATTTTCCCGTCTACACAGATATATACGTATATATACGCGGCCTCCGCCACCGGCACATCGACTTCTCTCTCTTTCTGCTTGACACCCTGCGCGACTCTGCTATCCTGGTAGTTCCCGATGAGATCGATAGCTTACGTAACGACTGGTGCGCTCTGACGCTCTTTGACCAATCAAATCCATTGATTAGCTGCCCGCCGCTCTTACTCTCGCTCATCGAGCCTTTTCATATATATATATATATATATGTGTGTGTATATATATACAGCTCGGAGAGTTAAGCGAAATCTTTCCTTATTTTTATTGTGCGTGCTGCAGCGGACTCATCGTTTTTAATGCGACTATAAAATCTTGTTACTGCAATTGCACTAATGCGCGGTACGGCAGTTATGGTAGTTTTCTTTTTGCATTACTTTTAATGGACTATATCGTTTATAGGGGGCTTATTTTGAAAATCTTTATTTTGTTGGGTTGGGAAAGTTTTTGAGTTTATTGTTGACGGTTGTTTAAAAGATGGGTCGTCTAATTAATTTTCTTGTGCTTGCAGGAAAAACTATGATAGTCATAACATTATAGGTATATTGACGTACTGTTGGCTAATATAGATATGATAATATAATTTTGTATATAGAGAGTGAAAGTTATTTACTTATAATTGAATAACAGTTCAAATAAAACTTTATATTATAATTTTAAAATTTATCTTCATAAGTATATGTGATGCGAATTTCTGCTCCTCTTTCGGTTCTTCAAAATCTCAATGATCTGTCAATAAAATTGTCAATGATTTTTCATACAGAAAATAGATAAAGGATATTTCAAACTACATACGTTTGAACACGAGGATATATCAAACTTTTGAAGCCTATATCATACGATCCGGCTACCTTTTTTTCTAAGCGCGACAATTTTAAAGCACACCTCCTCAGTGAACTTGATCTCCTAATGTATCGTCTTTCGATCGGCTGTTTACGGAGAATATTCGTGCGTTTCCGGTGTCCCATTCAGATAATAAACCTTTAACTCGCAGCGCACGACGTCTCGAGAATTCGGGTCGTTCGCGGAGAAGGTTGCCCTAGATTTTCGTTTAGAGAAAACCACGGAAATACCAGAATTGGGAAATACTTCTAGTTGACGGAGACGGGAGAATTTTGTTTTATTACTATCTTGTCGTTTAATACATTTCTTCGTTGATTTTGACTAATATATTTTTCTATTGTCAGCGGTTTATAAGAATTATTGGTTATAAAGTGTATAGAATTTACCAGCTGGAGAAACGACGCGAGTTTACATTTTTAAATGGTTTGTTTTATGTTCTGTAATAGAAATTTATGATAATTCACCTTTCGTGATTTATGGTAAATAAGTAGAACAAATGTTTGCTTTGTAATACACATTTATATAGAGGATATATTTATGGAAAATTACGATTCTGAACGAAAAAAACTGATTCTTCAATTGCAAGGTTTGTGGATTTGGTATAAAATTTTTCCAAAAAAAAAAAAGGAAATTATTTCACCACATCTATATCGTAGTATTTTAATTTTTCTTGTGTTTATCGATTGCAATATTAAGTAAGAAATTGTTTATATTAACTAACTAGGATATAATGGGTAATTCCTAATTGAGTAGTACAATGATTTTGCTCTATTCTAATTAATACAGTTCTGCACATTTAAATATTCCTAGAATAAAGTGTATCCTGGAAATCCCCAACCGCACGACCCGAAGAATGACAAACAAAGTTTCCATTCAATTATACTTCATTATAATCCATCAAAATTCGCTCAATTAATAAATGACAGTCATGCATGAGCGATCGATAAACACATACCTGTTATTCTTCCAAGCTTGTAACCATATTGATAGCGCAAGTTGTAGCCGAAGTAACCGCAAGTATGCGCACCCAAACTGTGTCCGATGCAGTGCATTCGGGTAGGCGATATGTTTCCCTTGTGAATCAGCTGAGAGGCTAATCGACCTACCATAGCACCGACAAGCCTCGTATTCGCTACGGCTTGGGTGTAAGGTGGTCCTGCACCACCGATCCAATTAACCACCACTACGTTAGCATCTTCCCGTTCCAATAATTCTTGCATCATTCTCTGAAAGGTTTGAAGAAATTTGACAATTCATAAATCGACTCATCAACGGCTTGTCATTATTACCTTATGAGTAAACATATATATTTGTGAAATTAATTAATCTTAATGAAAATTTATATGCAAGTCTTTTTACATGCTTTGCACTTTTAAGTCACTTTTAAGACACTTTTAATGCAATTGTAATAAGACTATATAGATATTTTGTCCAAAATTGTAACCTACTACAAGTTACCTGAGGGAGCATTGGGGATCAAAGCATTATAGTTAATTCAAATAAATGTGCCAAACAATAATATCGTTCTATGACAACTTTTATATCTATTTATAATTCTTTTTCTTATCATAAAAAATATAATTTATTCATCAATAATTTAGATAGATTAGGTAGTAGGCATTTTTACAAATTAGCATTTGAAATAATTGGGCTGATTATGGATACGAGAAGAGAAATTGCAAGGTCAAGATTACTATAATTTATAATAATAATATTTGTCAATTAATTTGTATTTATGTTGATTTGCTAAAATATTAAAATACTACAACAATAATAAACTATTATGTTTACCTATCGGTTAGAAATGTAAAAATCCTACTTTTTCTTAAAAGTTATGAAGTTAAACTAATGTGAGTATTAATATTATGAAACTTTCACTATAAATGCATGCATGATTAAGTATTCGGTGAACGTTACATGTAATTGTATAGAATTAAAGTATTATCATAATGTAATAAATCTTCATTTTGTAAACAAATAATATTAGTTTGTATCTAATCAAATTTGAAATGTATATTATAAAAGTGGTTATAGTTAATTAAATTACATTAGAACTATATTTATAAAGTGTCCTACCATTTCTGCCATTTATTTGTGGCTATTATTTCCACATAGACTATTATCGTTTGCAATATATATAGAATTCTCCATTTATTATAAATTTTCTTTAATAAATTTAATTTTATTGATTCAAGTTACTTTCACTTATGTATTCTAATAAATCAATTATAAAATTATAGTGTTTGAATACATTTTTTCTATTTTATACATAACATAAGTTATAAACTTTAATTTTAGATTTAATAAATCTATTTAAAAGGTATACGTAGAATTTTGACTCAAATTTAAAATTATTAAAGAATAATATTTTCAGTATAATAAAATGTAAACGTAATAATAATTTGTATACTTAAATGAATAATTGATCGTTTAGAAAAAGATATCATGTAAATTAAGTGACATAAATGAAATGTATAGTAATTTATAAATAATGATTGATATTAAATCTATATACGTGGATGAGCACAATAAGTCTATACTGAACAGCTTCTCATAGTAAACTGGTTATATTTTTATTGTGCTCGATATTAAAATTGCATGGATATTTTGGTGATAAAAATGTTACTCCTAATCATTAAGGAAATATATTAATTAATATAAATATTAATATAATATAATTATAATAATAAATATTAACCTAGAGCGTAAATAGTAAGGCTATAAAATTATTTTCAGTAAGTTTATAAATAGTTTACATATAATTATGAATGCGTATTTATAGAATAAATAAATAAATTTTCTCATTTAAGCACTTAAACAATTAGATATTCTAAATTAAAATGTGTACATTAAAAACTATTTAATTTATCTAAAATATTCTACTACTCACCATAACCCATGTCTTATTTCCGTTATCCAAGTATCCATGAATTATAAAATAAAGATTTTCATGTCTTCTCAGAGGCGAGTCTTTGATAGTATTTAAACGGTCTATCGCTATTTCTTGCGGCCTATCAATAAATCGTCGAGTATAGAGTAGAAAAAGAGGATTAATACTGTCTGGTCGAACGGGAAATGTTGATACTGGTCTACTGCCTCCAGACCACGGAGAGCCGATGTAAAAACAACCGAATGGTTGATAACACCTCCACATGTACCATTCTAAAACAAGATAAATTTTTCTTGATTTAGAACATATATATACATACATTTAATTACAAGCTCATTCTAATTTTATCTTTAATTATAAAGGATTTTGTGAGACCCATTAATTAGGAAAATTAATTGTTTAATTCACTGAATGAAAATTATCATTCTGTTTACAGGCACCAATATTTCTTTATAGTATTTGATTAATTTATTGAGTAGAATTTTAGTTAGGTAAAATTTCGAGCCCCTGTAGGATGAGGTTCACGTTAAAGGGCGTGACTGTCGGGTTGTATATCGCAGGGGACTTTTGGATGCATGTCTACGACAGATACTGTATTGGAAAAATTTTTTATTGTAATTTCCCTTAAAAAATACGTTAATTATCAAAATTAAGAAATTAAAATTTTTTTTATAAATATGGAATATTTTTTGATAAAATAATAAATTTTATAAAATTTAATATAAAAAAGATTAAAGTTTTTTTTTTTTACTAACATACGAATACGTACATTTGTTTTGAAGAGCTTTATATTAATTATTTGTTGATACATTAGATATTTAGCTTCAAATTATACAAAAATTTGTTTTTGCTTATTTTGAATAATCTTTGAGTTCTTAACTCTACATACACCATTTACAAGATAATCTGTTTTCCTCCTTAGGCATGAAAACATTTGTACAGATTGCAACTAATTATGTCAAACAAATTGTTATTTAACAGCAGCATCGTGAATAATAAATCTATTTTGATAATTACCCACGCACGTAAACTTTTAACAAATTAGCTTTTGACGTAATGTCTGCGAAAGTTCAAGCGGTATCATTGTGCATCTTGACCCGCAAAGATAATCTCCCCGAAATAGCAACAACCTTTAGTGCGTCATTAAGTTTTATTGCTTAGTTTCTTTGCAATTTCATAAATATGTTTATACTAGAGAATCATTCATCGTTCGATAAGGACGAAATGAATAGTACAATGTTTCTCATTGATGTTTTTTTATACACTATTTAAAAGAATTGGGATGAACATGTGTAAAATTTCATAATGAATTAATACGTGTAGGTCTTGAAAATTTAGTTGACCCACTTATTCTTCTTTAAATGTGCATTATATATTAATTCTGTTGAACAGTTCCATTTTTTTTATTGTAGACATTTTATAATTTTTCCTATATTTATGAATATACTTCCTTGCAAGAAGTAGACATTCCAAAAATGATGAAAAAAAATTTCATTCGTGTTGAGTTTTATCTGACTTATAATCCGATACACGCAAAAACTGGATTTAGGCCAGTAAGTATTTTTTGGTTGGCACAACAAAGTCACCTGAAATTTGTTACGTTAGCTAAGTAATTGATTAGAACAAACATGTTTTCTTACATTTTTTTGCGTCATTTATCCAACCAATATTATTGGTTACATATACAATATCTGCCTTCGTTATTATTTTAATATTTTTATTGTTCAACCAGAAAATTTTGCAAACTGCTCGAGCAAACTGGCCCAAATTTTTTGGCATTCCTAGGAAGAATTGACTTTTCGATATTTATAAGTAAACCTTTTAGGAATCTTATTTTTTGAGGCTAAGACGCTTTAGAAATCCCCTCTAGTAGTTAGTATTAGTATAACATGGTGCCTAAAAGTAACTATCCTGTTATACTTTAGCTAGAAAGCCAAGATTCCTCGTTGTTCCTACCAAATTTTTTGTGACAGCATCTTACATATGAATTTGATAGGTCGACTAATTAAGTATAAGTTTTTGTATTTACTAATTTATAAGACAGTGCAACAAATGCTAAACTAACCAATTATGCTGGTAAATCCAACCAACTATTTTTTTGTAAGTTTTTTGAGATTTTCAGTGAATTCATGTATTATAAAGAAAAATAGATTGAATTGTACTGCGAAATTTATACTTCGGATATAATCAAAAGAATATTAGTATGTTGTGCACTAGGATATAAAATCAGGTTTGTTAACAATTTACTCTGGTTTTATGAAGAATGCTGCTGATTCGTCTAAGAAAGCTAGGAAATAATGAATAGTGAAGCACCATGTAGATGTACCAAAAAAATTACAAAGTACTATTTTAGTAATTTTTTTTAGATAAAGAAGGAACAACGTTTTATTGATCAAACATAGCATTTGGGCGCATTGATAAAATGTTGTAATTGAAATAAGGGAAAGTAGCATCTACAAGAAGTTACATGCAAAATTCACTCAAAGATATCGAGTTTCGTAACAATGCATTATAAAAGCGCTGTTTGCGGAAACTAGTGCAACGGCCGCTTATCACCTGCATTACGCGAGAGTGAAAGACCCCGTAAACGATCTAAAATCGCGATCGGCACGCGCTTGGATGGTGCGTCGTACGAACTTACACAAGTTCATCATTGACTGGCAACATTCTCATGCATGTGTGTCTTCTATTGTACGCTTCCCTTTTTTTTACTCAGCTGCTCGAGGTTATCGAGGCGCTTGCAGATAGCGCCGACTCTACTTTTTTTTCAGACACTACGCGATCGGCTATCAGTTCCTTGAAAGTGTGGACTTGTTGTGTCTTCATCTTGGGGAGTGGAATGATAATTGTGTTGACCACCGACTGCACGTGACGTAGGCGTAAGCGCAGACGCATCTTATCCGTCTGTTTTCACACGTTTTTGCATCGATCGAGAATTACACCAATACGATTTTGTATAGAAATCATTGAATTGGGATGTAACTGAGCTAAATTTCAACTGATTCATTCATCTATTTTTATAGTAAGCGTATAATAGTATCATCTTTTACTCGGAATGATAGATTATTCATTTAGAACCTACTGATATATCTTTAGTACAAGCTTGAAAATTTCATTTGAATAACTGTACGTTTAAGATTTGGCATTTCAGTTACTATAGGTAACAATCGCAATATGTAAAATCACACTTGATTCTCTAGAAATTATATTTAAAATAATTTCCAAATCAGAATCAAATTGCTGTAACGGCATTATTCGAATCGCTTTGTTTTATCAATCACATGTAAGTAATTTTGAAGGAAAGTAAGCATTCGTTAGATCACTTTGTATCTCGGTGCAGTCACTGCTGACGGGTATTTAAATTTTTTAAATCGGTTATTATCTATGTCTCTTCTTGTCAGCAGCTCATTTATTAAATAAATTAATTCAATATCCTTAGAAATGTTTTGCTGACATATCCATTGCTATCTATTGGCTTCTATAATAAGATTCGCTCTGACACATTTGCTTTATTAACGATGATTAATACGTGCGATAGCGCTTGAGCGGAGAAGAAGGCGACGGATATAGCTTCGAAATATACTGCTAAACAGTTTCAATTAATTGATCTTACAATACTCTACGTGATCAACAACACCGACAACATTGTATATTTAATAAAGTGGTTATGTCAATATTACAGAACGATAAATGAACTTGCCGGCAAGAATCACTAATTGCGCGATTGCGTGAAAATGTCGAAATATATTTAAACGCGATGAAAGGATTTGCAAAATCAAAGCACCATATGTAATATCAATGATAAAAAAATAGCCCATAAAATATACAGCGTATCGTCGATCCTGCAAGATCATACAGATTACAGTTCGATCGATGTAATAGAAGCATTGATTCCAGTAAGCATGTGTAACACTCGATGAATGAGCGAGTCTACGATCTAATAAGAATCCTTCGTAGTTATTTAACACTACTAATAATAATACACACCTTCATCGTACTGTACTTGATTATCCTGCTCCTCGGAATAGGTCTGCGTGGTCGTCGTCACGACTTGGCGATCGTCTCTCTTGAGACTGTCACTAGCAGGTCTAGCCACGAGATTCGCGGTGTACATCAGCATCAGCAACGTCTCGTTTAGCATCATCTTCGACGCTCGATTGGTGTACAATTTATAATAAACCGGTAAACACTTCACAGCCTATAAAACCAAACTTGACGATCTAAATTGACTCTCTCGGTCTTAGATTCGCTCGCTACTGCAGGTCTGCGTACAAAGAAAGTGAGCGAGTACGGTCGTGTGCGACATCAGTTGGTTGGCAACCGAAACGTTTACATTTCCAAGGCAGGTTACGAGTGTGTAATACAGAGACAGAGGGTACAAGGCGCAGTGTAGTCTCGCCTCGGCGGCTCGCAATCGAAAGGTCGTGGAATACGCGCGCTTTTCGTACTCGTTACGCGCTCCCAGACACGGACTCGGGGCATATGTGCGAATCAGCCGAGGAATATAGCGATATCGTCGTCGTTGGAGAGCCGAGTGAAAAATCGATTGACGCAAGTCGCCGATGTATATAGGTATATAATGTGTAGCGAGACACGAGCGCGCGCTCGCGAGCATAGAGTGGTCAACACAGCAAGACGCGAGATAGCGGCGAGTCTTATGCTCCGATATATCGTGTAGCCGTGTGTGGCAGAGGATTTTCAAGTACGAATATACGTATATATTCCGAATGGTCGGAAGAGAAAAATCGACGAAAACCACTCGTGCGCTTGCTTCACCTCGTGGCACTGGCGAACTTACGAAACTGTGCGGTCCGTTATATATTATACGTCACTGCGGGTTTTGCAACGGGGGCCTCAATTGCGCACATAACTGCGCGACATGTGGCGTTGTATTGGACACCGGACCACGCGCGGATATGTCACTGTGGATGGACACGCGTTCCTAAAGATGCGATACCGTTTTGTACGAGAGATAAGGAGCTTTTGGGAAGATGTGTGCTTTGGTGGGGTGGTCAGTGTACGACGCTACGCACAAGCAAAAATAGAGTGAGAGAGAGAGAGAGAGAGAGAGAGAGAGAGAGAGAGAGTCTCGGAGGGTAGATAAGAACGCGGAGGGAGAGATAATTTTTTGCGCTCACTACAGCTCGCCTACGTACGTCATTTATATAGGCAGTTGGAGAGATTGCGTAGAGCTTCTGGGGGTCTCCGGAATGTGGGGAAGAGGCTCGTAAGTTGCACCGAGATCTATAGAGAACTGTAGTTGGAAGATGCGCTGCAGAGGTATAGGCGCGACGAACACGCGTCGAAGATTCGATTCGCACATAAGTTCAAGGCCAAGCGTGGTAATAACGAAGAGGAACCGTTGCGCTGCCGGTCTCGCGCTTCCGCGTGCATCGAGTGGTCAGAGCTGACTAATGAGACGAAACGTCTGGAGCCTCATCTTCGGTGCCTCTCTCTTTCTCTCTTTCTTTTGTCTCTCGTTTCTCGGCTCTTTTTCGTTTTCATGCAATGCCCCTCGTTGACGTTTTTTCTCGGTCTCCGTAATTCGCTCGCATCGCGATAAGAGGTCCGAACCCAGAAACAATTAATCGCTTCCATCTATAAAGAGAGCAGCTCTTGGTCCACGAAGCTTTTGCCGGCAGCTCAAAAGAGCCGCGACGCTGTTGCTTTTTTCTCTCGCTGGCTTTTCCGAGAAGACGCGGACGAGCCTCTTTTTCTCGCTCTCCCGCCCATGTTCGTGATGGAATTACACGAGCGCGCGCGCGATGCGATGCCACCGTGCCGATAAAGCGATTTCAGAGAGACGAGACACTGGAGGATGAGGTGGAGAGGGACGTCGAGAACGGGAGCATTCATGATGATGGCCAGCCGAGGTCGATGCCTATCGAGACCTACAGGGAGCTTGCAGCAGCGAAAAAGTGTTCGCATTCTTCTAATCGGCCTAACAGTCACTTCTATGCATTGAGATGGCTACACCAGGTTTTTTTTACTCGACGTTGTATCGCGCTGGGATTCTTAGGCCTAAGCGAATGTTGTAGCGTATTGTTTAGACTTATGTGACGCAGAACTACGTTCTGGTCGTAAATGGATGGTGAATAATGAATGCAACATTACACCGAGAGAAATTTTTACTAAACATTTTCTCTCGGTGTGGAATTGCATTATAAATTAAACTTTTAGTTGACATTTTATAAGAATAGAGACCTCTGTATAGAAAATATAAAAGATTGCAAGGTGCGAAAAGTCCAATAACTTTTTATCTAGCTATCTTTGATTGTTTCTAATAGTTTTTATTATCATTACTTGAAAGTGCATAGTTACATCTGCGATAGTCAGAGAACCAACATGAAACTATAAAATTTATTAACATTTGCAATTATCTTTTAAAATTAGAATCTTATATTTAGTATAATTATATAAATTATGTATTTGTAGTGTATTGCATTATGAAAAATATGTTTCATATTAATATTTAAATCTATTTTAATACTTAGTATTTTGAATAGTTTAATTGAAACTGATATTTCATGGTCCTATTATTGTTGGGAAATTTTCGCACAATTAAAAAATTATTATTAGCCATTAAAATCTTTTTCTACAGAGATGCTGCACTTTTTTTCGCTGAATAGTTATACATACATAATTAATCGAACGATTCTATTTTTAGAACAAATGTCTTGTAGTATGTTTTAAGATATTGACAACATGTCGTAGGCTTCCGGCTACCAATTTCACTGGAAATTATAAAACTGCAATAATGAAATCGATAAAATTGATAAATTTGATAGTTGACTGACTTAAAAATATAAATTATTGCATCACCTTAAAATTTAATTTTATCTCAAATAACATTACGTTTTCGTCTATTAGCAACTATATCTATTCCGTTTCTTAACATGCTTATATGATTTATCTCTTTAAATGTATAAAAAATTCAGCGAAATATCTCAAATGGCTAATCAGTACTTGTTATTGCGGTACCATTTATGACTCAGGAAAAACTCCACAAATATGAATACTTTGGTTTTTTCTGGATTTATTAAACGTTGACTTATAAAAAGTACGTTTCCTCTATAGGGTTCAATGATAATCTAACTTCTTTCTAATTTTTTTTTAAAATACTTATGTTATCGAATCGTATGAATACTAATGTAAGATATGTTAAGACAAATTTACTTAACTTTTAAAAAGGAAAGTCATTCAATAAATTTTAATAAATTTTGTTATTAATAAACTGAAATAGATTCTATTTTTCTTATTAAATTTATGATTTAGAGAAGAAATGATAATTTTGTTGGTAAATTTGATTATTAACATTTTAATCATCTGTGTGACATTTAAGCCACGCTTAGCTTGAAAGTGAAATGCAATCACCATTGCTATAAATTTCTGATTTTAAATGATTCAATTCAAAGGTAATTATGTAATGTTATAAAAATTGAAACACAGAATAACTTAGAAATCGGCTAGTATTATCTGAAAACGTAAAAAGAAATACAAATTCAAATTTTTTTTTCTTTTATAAATTACAGTATTTGTTTTACTCATAAAATTATTTAAAAACTTATAAACTAAAAATCTCAAAAATGATATGTTAATGTTATTATAAAAATAACAAAATTATATTTTAAAAGTTTGCACAGTACATATTTAATGTTTAAAATTCAAACTTCTGTCACCAATGTCTTTTATAATTGGTATTTTTCTTAATCAATATATTACTTTTACAGCAATAAAAAAAAAAAGAAAATTTTACCTTAACCTCCAGGCGGCCGGGAAGAGTCAGATATGGCCACTAATCCAATCAACTATCAAACTTAACAAATACATAGAGAATTAATATTTTATTGATCAACAATGAAAAAAAAGGGGCTACACAATTCCCACGTCCACGTCGTTAGCCCTGGGTGATGTTAAGGGGGATTGAGATCGAGATTTGAGCTGGA
>UELV01080064.1:8614-23211 GCA_900490015.1 Megastigmus stigmatizans | reverse complement strand
ACCAAAGATATTGCTGTGAGACTGTTTTTAGGAGTGACATTTGAGGGTGATTTTCAACCCCTAAACCACTTTTCCGCCGATAAAAAAAAAACACGTGCCTCTTATTTTTCGATAAACTACAACATATCTGAATTTCAGAAAAATTGAAGGCGGAGGGTTGGGAATGTTCCATTGTAAGTAGCCCGGCCCTATCATAAAATTCCAAGCCGAACTCGACGAACTAAGCAGCCTACAGTATGGGCGGTAGGGAGAGAGCGACGCTGAGTGGGAAAACTACTCTCCTTCGAGGATGGAGAACTGCGGCCGGACTCGGTGGAGCTGGGAGACAGGTCATCCCTATACCGACCCGTTGAACCGGGCTGCATTTTTCCAGCCGGGCAGTAGTAATTAGCCGGCAAGAGAAGCCGAGTTCGAATTTAGTCAACAGACTTCATTGAAGAGTTTAACCAGACGAAATTGTGAAGCCACTGTCCCCATAGTCAACCAGAGGAAATAAATACTAAGTTAATAAAAACCCATAACGGAACATTTGTAATATATATATATATATATATACCACCAAAAAATCATAAAAAGGATGTACTTAATCCATTAAACCCCGAAAAAATCAAAAGAAGGAAGTAAAAATTGAAAAAAGCCAATTCAACACGTTATCTTATAAAACCAAATCAAAAGAAGGAAGTCGAGATTCTATGAGACATTGGAGGAAAAAAGGTAAGAAATCAAATTAAGAAAACTCAAACAGCCCCAATACGAAGAGGAGAGACAGAGAGCGGAAAGAGAGTGTGCGCTGCTATAAAAAAGCAGTCGGGCCCGTACGGGACGAGCGCTCGAGCTCCCATATATATATATATTGTAACGGGGTTCTGGCAGGCTATTCGCGCAATGGCCAGGGCGACCTGCCATGGCGGGATGATGCGCTGCTGCTGTTGAGCAGCCGTGATCCCACGATGCGGCAGGAGGTTCGGGCGGACGTTAGCCGCTTGTGCATTCGCACTTCCGTACAATGCCGGACCCCGTTATTAACGCCGAGAGATTTTCCTCTCGGCTTTTCTCGTGCGAGAGACAGTTGCTCTCGCTGTCTCTCTCGTGTGTATATTGCACTTGTGAAAGGGATTATGAAAACGCGAATCCCGACGTCTTTTCGAGCCTTGATCGCCGGCCAGCTCGCCACGATCGGCGAGGGCGGTTTTAGCTCGGGCGCGGAAAAGGAAAACGAGCGAGGTCAAGAAATGACACTCGCTAATTTAAATAATATAAAGAAAGAAACAAATATATTCTATAGAAACGTGATTCCGATACAACTCCAATCGAATGGAGGAACAATTCAAAATATAAATTCAAATGTAAATTCAAAACCATCGAACGGGCCGAGTACGCGCCGCACGCGTTTTTCCGGAGCTGCGACTTGCGGGTTAAAAGCTCCGATGCCGCTTTTTCCGACAGGTTACTCTTCGGCAAGTAACCTGGCTAATTCGCGTCACCATCGGCCAGTGTGCCTCCACACTGGCTTTCACGACGGGATAGTCGTTCGTGAGAAAAAGGATTAGCACTTAATTTTGCGCTCGTCCGAATGTAGGAGATCGACTCTCTTTCTTCCTCTCTCTCTCTCTCTCACTCACTCTCGCTCACGCGTGGCTCGCGTGCCGACGCCGGGTTGCTGCAGCTGCCCGTGCTCTCCCTCGGGCTCTGCGGCTGCAGGCTTCGTTCCGGGGCGGCTTTGTTAGAGTAGATGGTGGTGGGGCTTCTTGCCTCCACCACTGCAGCACCGTCACTCTCCTACACTCGACAAAAAACACTCCCACGCGGGAGCGATCGCGACGCACGTGGCGTTCGGCCGGAGAGAAGAGACAATTAGGCCACTTGCTCTCCGCTTTCTTCCTCGCTTTTCATCCGCGCGCGCGCGCCGATCCGTTCGCGCCGTTCCACTCGCGCGCGAAATTCGAAGCGCGTTCCACGCGGTTACAATATATATAATTAATATAAAGATTTTTTGTTGCGGAAACGTAACACTTTTAAATCTAATTTTATAGTAACAGTAGTCTTTATAGGTTTCATTTTAGCGCTACTATTTTGATAGTTGCAACTGTTGGAATACTGTTAAAAGCTATTTTCATAGATACAATAGTAATTAGAGGTTTCGTTTTAGCGCTCCTATTTTAATAGTACGAGCTGTTTGGTTACTTTTAAAAGCTATTTTTATAGTAGAGTATTCTTCATAGGTCTTATTTTGAGCTCTACTATTTTGATTGTTGCAGCTGTTGGGATACATTTAAAATCGATTTTTATAGATACAATAGTACTTATAGGTTTCATTTAGCACTCCTATTTTGATAGTAGCAGCAGTTTGACTACTTTTAAATGCTACTTTTATAGTACAGTAGTCCTTATATGTTTGACTTTAGCGCTACTACTTTCATAGGTGTAGCTGTTGGGATACTTTTAAAAGTTCTTTTATAGATAATAAAGACCTTAAACTTTTCACTATAGTGCTTCTTTTTTGATAGCTGCAGTTGTATGAATACTATTAAAAGCTATTCTTATTTTTAGAGTAGTCTTTATATATTTGATTTTAGCGCTATTATTTTGATAGTTGCAGCTGTTGGGATACTTTTAAATACTAATTTGATTGTAATAGCTGTTCAAATACATTTAAAACCTATTTTATAGATACAATAGTACTTATAGATTTCATTTTGCGCTCCTACTTTGATAGTAGCAGCTGTTTGGTTACATTTAAAAGCTATTTTTATAGTATAGTATTCTTCATAGGTCTTATTTTAGGGACGTCGCAATGACAATCCACCTAACCGGAAAGCTTACTATACGTAAAGCAGGTTCGTTAAAGAAGCGCAATGCTTCTCTGACTTGCTGTGAGACACTCGATTAGGAGCTTATAATAACTTATTATATAATATGACCTGCCTAACTATCTATTGCAGCTTAATGGGCATTAGACAGACGTTGGCTTGCTCTCTGTTCACGAGGTTCGGTAGAGAAGTACATTACTCTTCAACCTTGCCCGTGAACAACACAGTTAAGTATATCTGATTTGTCGAGAAGCGCAATGCTTTCTCGACTTGCAGAGAGAGACTACTAGCAACTTATATCTAATAAGTCCCTCCACGACCGCGTAATGGATCGTGAAGGGGTTATTTCATACACCTCTGTAAACTAGATTCGTCAAGAAGCGCAATGCTTACTCGACTTGCCAGCATACAGTGCTATCACTAGCACAGCGGGTTCGCCGGAGAACGCAATGTTCGCCAGGCCAGCCGCGAGGCAAAGCACGCTTGATTTTTACACTCTGTTCAAGTTCGTTGCCGCTTGTATTAAGCGAGCAACTTGTCGACAGAGCTTTGAGGTAGAGGAAATTATCAGTGTTGGACAAATATTAATTTTAAGTAGGAGTTTATTTTCGGATAGGATCAAGTACAAGAGTGCGTACTGTTTCGTATATTGGCGGTGTTTATATACTTTTCGACCGCTTGATTCTGGCTTCCCCTCTCCTTGATTGATCATCGGTGTATCCATGCGTTTGGTAGTGTGCGCTTGATTTGGCGGAATTTTCTCTCTCTTCTTGGTGTGCGCGCGTACGTGTGTCTAATCGTCGCGCTTAGCGGTCAACCTTCCTCTCTCTCGCTCTTATTATATTTCAAATAAAATTCAAATAAAATTCTAACGTATTTCGCTACTATTCTTAATCGCTATTCTCTTTCTTAATCGTAATTTTATTTATAACTGATTGTTACTTATCCAATATATTAAATTTATTATTAACTTTATTAACTTTATATATATTTTATTATACTATAATTTATAGAAACACTTTATGACTACTTGTGCATGTCACAACGCATTGGACAGTGAAATGAAATTGCCAGATCTACACAGTCTAGGCAAGCCCTGGCTGTTTCAAAACTTCGGACAAAAGACCATATGAGCGGATTCGAGGCTGATCTTTGGATCTAGCCAGTCTAAGCAAGCTCTGGTTATTTCAAAACTTCGAACTAACACAAAAAATATATATAATAAACAGACGAACATTTCTTTTTCTTTACTATAGAAGTCTTGAAAGGTCGTAAACACCGGGAACACAAGTAACCATAGATCCAGATAATGAATACTTAAATAATATCGCGACAAACGACAGGAATCAATTTGGCAGAAATAGGTCTAGCCAAGCAAGAACATTTCAAACGGGTAGAAATAACCCACAAAACCCTATGACTCAGATGTCATTTTATCAGGCCCTTGGGACGATCCCTTTGTACGACGATAATCCAGACACCTTACGCGCATTTTGCAAGATAGTCCGAGACGTGGTAAAGGAATACGGGCCATGGTGCGAGTGCTAGGTACTTAACTCCCTGTCAGCAAAATTCAGAGGCCGCGCAGGCATAGGATACGCCTTGATAGTACCCAGCTATTATTCGGTCGACGTTCTCTTAGAAGAACTGGTCTCACAATATGAATAAGTTGGCGACGCAGACACAGTGCGAGAAGAACTGAAGACAATAACGCAGATTCCAGGAGAATGTCCAGGAGATTACGGACTAAGGGCACAAACATTACTAAACCGACTTATAACCATATATGAGTCTGCTCAAGGCCTGCAACCGCACGAAAAAGAAACATATAAGTGCAAGGCAAATCACGACGCTCTGGATTACTTCCTATATGGATTAAGAGATCCACCGGAGTACAGAGTAGCCCATTTGAGACCAGACTGTCTTCGCACTGCGATATCAGCGGCAGCAGCAGTAGGCCATAAGATACGAAATCAAGGGAATGAGGTACCGACGCTTTACCAGAACACATACGGAAATCCCGGAATCATTCCATGGCCATTCCCGGGTCCGATTATTCAAAATCAAGTTACTCCGAGCACAGCACAGGTAAAATACCAACAATCGAAGCCATACAATACCGGTACACCTCGCTGGAGCAAAGAAGACGCTCTTGCCGACATTGTGGACAGAGTAATGGCGCGACTAACCACTCAACATGAATACGAGAACGTTGGAGTCCGTGCAGCGTCGGCAGCGGAAGGCTGCAGTTATTTCCACGGGCCGCCGGCAATAATGCAGGCTTCTGGCGGCGAAGCCGATTGCAGACGAAAAGCGTATAATACACTATTCTGCCACTCTGCCACATGAAAGGTCACACATACGATAAATGTTTCCATTTAGAAAACAAAATAAAAAATGGTGAGATATCCCTTCCGCCGCGGTATAATCAAAGCACAGGGCAGACCAACAACACCAACGAAAGGGACTTTAGAAATGAGCCACGGCCAGGATATAATAATAATCGGGGAAACAACGATAACCCAAGCAGCAGATACAACAATAATGGCAATAATTACAACAGGAATAATTACAACTCAAAGTCAAAGCAGAAATAATTATAGTGGAAACAATTATAATAGGGACAATTTTAATAGTGGAAATAGGAATGATAATCATTTAAGCCACTACGAAAGGGAATCGGAGAATCGAAATACGCCGAACGATAATCCGATTTCAAGACTAAGTATCCGGGCATTTAAACTCGCAGGGATGCTCGGCGCCAACAGGTGGCGTCCAGCAGCGCGAGGACAGTGAACAACATCCAATAGTGGATGCGTACGTAAGTCTCACCAAAACAGGCAGACAGCCTCCCATAATAACCCTCGATAGCGAAGACCTAAAAGAAGGAAATGCCTCATTTTACAGGACACTGGGTCCAACGTCAGTCTAATCAAAGTATCGAAAATTAAACCACACATACAATATTTGGTTCCAGACACCATTTGGATTGCACCAATATAAAAGAATCCTAATGGGTGTGAAAACAGGACCCAGCACTTTCCAGCGTCTAATGGATATCTGCCTTGCCGGATTACAAGGCATGAAACTTTTCGTCTACCTCGATGACATCATAGTATTCATCAAAAAATTAGAGGAACATGGGATAAAATTCAGATGACTAATGAAGCGATTAGAATCCGCCAATCTAACAGTAGAGCCTCAAAAATGTAAATTTTTATGTAATGAAGCAACAATTTTAGGATTTCTGGTGGGTAATGTCGACATACGACCAGACCCCATGAAAATAGAAGCGGTCCGCGAATATCCCGTACCTACCAACCCAAAGAAAATAAAACAATTTCTTGGACTGACGGGTTACTATAGACGTTTCGTGTCAAAATTTGCGTCGATCGTACTACCATTAACGACGATGCTCCGAAAAACTGATGAGTTCTCATAGGGAATTGAACAACAACGGGGACAGGTCCTGCGACACGAACAGGAACCACCGCCTACAAGAAAAAGGGGCGGGGAAAAAAAACAAAATTTAAACAAAAACGAAATAAACATAACAAAAATTATATTAAAACAAAAAGAAACGCTAGCTCTGGAGGACCAAACCGCTCCCGAATCCGCTCTAAGCGCGTTCTCTCTGTAAAAAGAAAAAGGGAAGAGGTTAAGGGAATCTCAATAAATAGCAAAGGGCAAGCCGCAAACACTGGAGTCTTGACTCAGCATGCAGGTCATCGCCAAGCCGCAAGTATGCTGGACAGGGCAAGCCGCAAACGCTGGAGTATTGACTCAGCATGCAGATCATTGCAAAGCTGCAAGTCTGCTGGTCAGTGCAAGCCGCAAATACTGGAGTTTTGACTCACCATGCAGGTCATTGCAAAGCCGCAAGTCTGCTAGTCAGTACAAGCCGCAAACGTTGGAGTCTTAACTCAGCATGCAGGTCACTGCAAGGAGTTTTGGGAATTATCGAAAAGAAAAAAAAAGAAAAAGAAACTTATTATTTCTTTTGGGCATAGTAATAAGGGACAAAAACATTTATTTTTCGTTTTTCGTTTTTTTGCAGATGACCTGATTTAATTAGGCAACTCAAAAGCTTATACTTTTGTAATAACTTGAAGATTTTATGAAAAAAAAAATCTTGTAAGCCAAATCTTATTAAATATATTTAATATAAGCATCATAAATGAATTTGATAGTCATTTTAGTCTTTCATTTAATAGTCTAATCCGCGATTTTTCTTTTGGCTGGAATTATAGGACCTATATAAGCTAAGAGATAATCATTATTTTTTCTACAGTTATCCAAATAAAAGTATTACCATACCGACCTCTGTCGAAACATCTCTTTAGCTTTGGCTATACGTAAAAGCACAGAGATCGCTTTCTTCAAAGGTCGTCCACACACACCTAAATACCATATGTACGCGCGTCAGGCGTTCAGCTCAGCTACTAAGCGCAGCTGATTGCTTCACGCGATGATATGTCATTACTCGATGGATTCCTGACACACTTATCTTTACCACCTCTCTGAATTTTCGGCGGCAACCGAGGCATTCTGCCTAATCCAGAGAGACACATTAGTCAGTCTATTTTTGAGCTTCAATTAGAGACAGATTGAGCCGATTGAGCCGATCACAGTCGGAGCCCCTCGAGTAGACACGTCGAGTATACGCGATCTCTCTCGGTAGTCTTTAATAAACGATTAACGTTAAACTATAAAAGACTCTGACACATAATTCTAACCCAACCTCACGATAAACAATTGGATAATAAAGCTATCCAATTGAGACGGTAACCGTACCATATAAATTATATATATATATATAATTTAAATAATAATTATTTACGTCCCTTCCGGACGCAACATAAGAAATTTGGTGCTAGGTGTGGGGTTATCGCCAGTGATCTCCAAGGTTAGAATTCGTGTTCGCGAATCGCGGTAAATATTTACTGAAGGAAGATCGTTCAGTCCAAGGGCCAATTATCTGAGAACATGTCAAGGATCGCCGAATTCTGGTTGCTGATCGTTAAGGTAAGTGAATTTTATATTATCACCATATAATATTACTTTGTCCCTTTTACATGGGGGACAGAAACGATTTCGAATATCATATAGCAACAGCCAAACGCGAAGCATTACAATTTTTCCTAGCAGGACTCAATGATCCCCCGGAATATCACGTACAAAATGGAAAACCGAAAAATCTAGCTGACGCGATAGCAAAAGCAACAGCATTGTCAAAAACTATGACACCCAAGTTTACTGGATACGCAAGACATCCGCCTACACTGCATTTTCAGCCAAGAGCTATGAACTGTTTTATGGCAGCCTCGAACCAAATGCAAGCGCAGTAGCCACATAGCCCTCAATCACATTACGATACACCAAATGCATCAGAGGAAAACAATTTTTATATAGAATACGAGGAAGATCGATAGGCGGACAAAATGCAGGAGCATAATGATATTTCATACACTCAAAATGCTGCAGTAAGGATAGCACCAGCCGTCGAAATTTGCAATTATTATCATGGAAAAGGTCATTTGGAACAAGATTGCTGGAAGAAGTACGAGGGAAACTGCAAATTCTGCAACAAGCCGGGCCACGAATTTAGCAAATGCTATCTTTTAATAAATGCACTTAAAAATAAGCGTATACAAATGATGCCCCCAGTCCAGGATAATAACACTAACACAACAGAAACAAATGTAGATCATGCGCAGATACAGCGCGGGCAGACAGGTTATGACCCAGGAGTTTCAAATTACACACCGCGAGACGGCCCACAACAGCGCTGGAATAATCGGCGTCAGCAAGGCCGTGGCTACGTATCTAAACACACATCATCAAAAGTACATGGATATGCAAATGTGACACCAGGCATTGAGCAAGGAGATTTAAACTCTCAAAGGGCTCGACATGTGCAAAAACAGTCGAGCCCGGCAAACGAATAGATAGCAAAGAATGCAAATCGAATGAATCAGTCGTGAAAGATGTCACGATAAGAATATCTATATGCGGTAAATTGCCACCCATATCAAAAGTCTATCAAAAGTACGGATTTTTTAAATGAAGGCCCGACATTTTACACTGATTCAGAGGCGGATATCAGCCTCATAAAAATGGGAAACATTAAAAATAATGTAAAAATAGATAACAAAGTGATCTATAAAATAAATGGGGTAACGTCAAGCACAGCACATACCATAGGGAAGATCTCAACGCTTATAGAAGGGATGAAATGCGATCTTCATCTCGTTCACGACGATTTTCCGATCGATGCCGATGGCCTCTTAGGATGGCAGAATCTTTCGGAAAATGAGGGAGATATAAGCCTTACAAATGAATGTTTGGATTTCAGCAATGGAATAAAAATTCCGTTTAAAACAACGGAACCTTTTGTGATTCCACCTCGATATTGCCGAGTGATTTATGCTCGCGTGAAAAATCGCAATACAAGTGAAGGATTTGTACCTTTACTTAACATAAATCTGAACATTTTGAAAGGAAATGCTGTAGACAAAAATATCGAGGGAAAAACTGCTATGATGTGTATAAATATAAGCAGCGAACCAATCACTATAGAGGCCCCTCTAGTGGAGTTAGAAACTTGCGAAATTGCAAAAGAAAAAACGGAATCTCAATACGATGATGACCGACTGATGCACAATGAGAACATCAGTTTTGCAAACATTTTCAAAGAATCTGCCTCAGTTGTAGTTAATAGAACGGAAGAAGTTTTTAAACTCATTGACACCGATTGCTTAAGTGCCTAGGAAAAAGATCATGTCAAGAATCTTGTGGAAAAATGGGCGAATTTATTTCACTTACCGGGAGAGCGCCTAATTGTAAGATCTACTACAGTGGTTAGCCATAAGATTCCGACTAATGATGACTTACTCATAGGCAGCTGTTAAGGAAGTGATACAAAAGCATGTACAAGTAGACGCAGGGATTACATCACTTCTAACGCGGCAAATTGCACGAATTAAATTTCGGAAACGATGGCTGCAATAGTTTATCGACGCGACATCACGTACTAAATCCACGGAAATTTCCCGACAATCCAACCTAGGCAATTTCCCGAGACGCGCTACTACAATTTGGGGCTCCACCGAATCCGCAAGGTTTATTTTTGGAAGGCGCCAGACGATGATGTCTCTCGCAGGCTCGGTGTCGTTGCTATCTCCTCGGCTGCTCTGCTGAGACCCTCTCCAGAGGGGGTTCCGCTTAGGAAGATGCCCTGGGATGGGCACTCCCTAGGTCGAATGTTCTCTGTAACTCGAGAAAACCCTACGTGCAATGGCTCGGCGCAACTATCCGGAACGGTGCAGGCTCGGACAACACAAAAAAACAAGGGGGACACAAATATATAAATTGAGAACACACGAGCATAAATGAACAAACTTCACACGGGATTTATTTCTGCGAAATTTCCCCCTTCCTCCGCACCACAGGCGCTCCGCAACTATAAAAAAAAAGGAAAAACTCAGCACAGCACGCTGCTCGCCTACCTGCTCCCGAATCGCACGCGCGCGCGACGACCTCCTCGCCACCACAACCGATTCTCGTCACGCCTCACGGAAAATTACTGAGCATCCATTATCACGCGACTCCGCACTCACACGACGCGACCCAAAGCCCCGACGCAACTCGCTCGCAACAATCCCGAACCGAACCCCGAACACTACCAAGGAAGTGACTACCACCTACCTCGTGGCGAAAATCGAGTTGGTAGCCGACAGGCTGGATCCACTTACTCGGTGTGATCCCCGCTCGTCCTTCCGTCCTCTCGCTAACTCTCGACCTCGTGCTCTGGTTTATTGTACAATCCTCCCGTGCACGGCGCAACTCTATAATTTTTCCTCCACGCAGACTAGCGATGGCTCTCACAATGGCGGTTTCGGAGTGCTCCCGAAGAAAATACGTCCTATCGGTGATACGGCCAGGCAACGAGTGACACCTTCTTCATTCTTCAGCTTCCGCCTTCTTCCCCAAAAATTGGAAATTTCGTGTTCTCCTTGTCGCTCTCGTCCCATCCGCATCTTCTGTCTCGTTCTAATTTCGAGTTGTTGCGCCGATCCCTTCGCGCTTCTTGGCGCTACTTCCTATTGATTCGCTATCGATCCTCGACCCCGTTTCCATCGCTTATCTGATTACCAATCTTACATACCTAATATTTTCAGGTCGGCGCTAATTGGTCACCGACCTAAGTTCCGTCGCCGATGCTGACTCCCCCTATGGCGCGCGCAATTCGAAATAAGTCCTTTATCGCATCGAGCTACCTAAATCTCCTACCCCAGACTGTCTGTAGAAAGTTCCTAAGAGTCTGGCGCTAGGGGATTTCGCGCGCACGGGTTTGGCGCACGGCGCCGTCATGTGCTGGTCAGATACCGTCACGCGTAATATTCGGCGACTGTTGTGTGCACGCACGTCGGTTCGCGCCTACCTCTCTCTCTTTGCATCTCATTCGCCGTCTCTCTCGAACTCGTACATCGCGCAACCGCTGCACCGCGTATTTCAGCTGGGCGCTCCCGTCGCTGCTCGCACCCTGGCGCATGTATGTGTTGGTGCATTTCTCATTAGTTTTACGCGACATAGGTGTCGCGTCGCATCTGTGCACGGACATCAGCGCAGAGTCTGTGTGCGTACGCAAGCGTCGGCTGCTACGCGCGGTTTTGTTGCCCTGTCGTCGCTGCTTCCTCGTCGTCGTCGTCGCTGCATCGTAACGTCGTCGTCGGTGGTGCGTCCGGGAAAACGTGAGCACGCGAGTGGTGTGTCGTGCGGGTCGCTGCACGCTTGCCTCATCATTGTCGTCGCTTCGTCAGTGGGCTCCACCGGTCGGCCGAGTGTATCATTGCACGGTCGCTGTTGTCTCGAGGCCCGCGTCGTGCTGTACGTCGGTCTCGTCGCTCTCCTCAAACAAACGCGATTCCCCCCTAAATGATTAACCTAAATTTTAATCATATATCAACCCCTCGTGGCGTTATCTACATCTCCCTATTGCTCGCCATTGATCGCCGTCAAGAAAAAGGGCACAGACGACAGTGAGAAGCAAAAGTGGCGTCTAGTCATTAATTTTAGATCTCTCAATGACAAGACCATAGGCGATGCATATCCACTGCCTATTATTACGGATATTTTAGATCAGTTAGGCCAAGCGCAGTATATATATCAACGTTTGACCTTAACCCATTAACGCCGAAGAACACAGATTTTGACATAGATCTTTGAGCTCCAAACTTTATAAGAAAAACCGAGTAAATATTTATCAGAATAGCATATCCAACTATTTTTGGGCATGCTCTTTCGATTTCCGGGGTCAAATTTGCATTTCGGAAGCCCTGAAAAAAAATATGGCGGATTCAAAGAAAAAAAATGCGAAAAAACGGAAATTTTTTTTTTAAGATTTTTTTTCGAGATGAAGGATTATTGGGATTGAATTCCAAATGCGATCAATCGTGATCATGATAGTTAAAGTTGACAAGAAAATTTTTTTATCCTACCTCAAATCATCATAACCTCTAAAAAATGGCCGAAATGACATAAAATTTTGTGCAATCCGGAGCTTTCGTGTATATCTTATAATAAATCGAATATTTATGCGGTTCTCCCCATAAGAATATTATTTGACCTTACATTCAATATTAAAGTATGCACCTGGTCTATTTTTACATGTCTGGTTCGAAATGGCGGCCAATACGGAGGTCAATATAGACAAATTATGACTTTTTTCGCAATTTTCGTTTTGAAGGGTGCTGAATATGTTCGACATCGTTGATTCTGAAGATGGTGACAGCTTTGAAAAAATCAAGATGGCTAATCCAAAATGGCGGATATAAAGAAAAATCTTCGCGATTTTCAAAACTCTACGCAAAGAGCTCGCAAGTGCTCTATATTTCTAAGTGCGATAGATTTTAGTTTAGTTAGGCTAGTTCGAGTGTGCTGTCCGCTCTAGGTTAGATAGGCAATTGTTGTAACGCGTAATATACCGTTACAAACATAAGATATAATATTTTTTACATTATAATGAGATAACAATAAGATATAATATTCTTTACATTATATTTAGATAACAATAAAATATAAGCTAACATTAAACAGTATATTTACGAATGAAGAGCGCGATGCCGACGCAGGCTGTTGGTCATGAGCACAACGCCGCACACGTCACACGCTACTCGCGACCGGCGACTACCCTCGTGTTGCTCCCTCACGTGTCGGATTAGGTTTTTTCGGTTTTTGATACCTTCTGGCACTGAGGGCACACTTGCAACTTCGGGAGCGCAGGTTCGTGTACCCGACTGTGTGCAAGTCTTTGGACCCGAGTCGTAAATGAACTCGGTTATCCATCGACTTCACACGAGAATGAAACTCGCGGTTTAGCCTTAAGGATTCCTGTTACAGAAACATTCGCGGGAATAAACGAAATTGCAGTATTCTCACACTGGCAATTTATGAATTTATTTCCGCCAACATTTCATAACAGGCCACCAACATTGACTGCTTCCGCGAGATTCACACCCGTGGTTACCACCTGGTGGTAGACTGCCGGATCCACGTAAATCAAATCGCCAGGCCTCTGTATGATAATTTCGTATCATATGCAAAACAGCGCAGATCAGCTGTGGCAGCATATTTTCGATATGACTACAATACTCCCGAAAATCACGCGCGCGCATGCGAACTCGGCCCGTTCAGCGGATTAGAATTTATAACCGAATTTATATTTTTGAATTATCTTTCCATTCGATTGGAGTTGTATTAGAGTCCCGTTTATTAGAATATATTTTGATTGTTCTATTTAATTTAACTGAGTAAGTATCATTTCGCGACCTCGTTAGTTTTCCCTTTTCCACGCTTGTTCGAATACCGCCCTCACCGATCGTGGCGAGCTAGCCGGCAACGAAGGCCCGAAAAGCCACTTGCGTTAGAGCATTCGCGATCCTTTTCAGGTACGAGATCGCACACGAGAGAGACAGCGAGAGCAGCTGTCTCTCACTCAAGAAAAGCCGAGAGGAATACCTCTCGGCGTTGCTGACGGGGCCCGGCATTGCACGGAGGTGCACCCGCACCTCCCGCCACATCGAGGACAGAACCCCGTTACAACTGGCCGAACACCCGGCCAGAACCCCGTTACGACTGGCCGAACACCCGGCCAGAACCCCGTTACAACTGGCTCCCCAAACGTGTGGGAAACCGCGGGGAAAAATAGATCAAATATGTCATTTAAAATAAATTAAATTCAATAAGTGCAGAAGCACTCGCGAACGGGCCAAGACAGCGAAATTTTTCAAGTGTGTTTACTGAGCTCGAAACTCAATAACACACAAGTGTACGCCGTCGCGCAAGGTGATCGACGAAGTTGTCGGTCCGTTGCCTTTCTGTAATCAGCTGCCTCTCGCTTCGAATATAATCAAAATATAATATTAGAACTCAAAATACAGAATTGTAGAGGCCGAGCACCGTGCAGAAAACACGCACACACACACATACACACACACGCGAGAGGGAGCAAGGGGGCGGCTGGAGCCATAGAAGGCTAAGTAGGCCAAGGTTTGAACAAATTGTTTCAACAATTAAAAAGGGGAATCTTTTTTTCTTCCTTCAGAGATTCGGGAATATTATTAACGCTCAAAGAAAATTACTTTTGTTTAAAATTTTTTTTTGTTTAAACTTCTTTTTACTTTTTAACTTTTTTTCAAAAAATTATTTTTTTTTGTTTTTTAACTTTTTTTTAAAAAAAATTTTTTTTTAATTTTTTACTTTTTTTTCAAAAAAAAATTATTTTTT
>UELV01080062.1:0-12149 GCA_900490015.1 Megastigmus stigmatizans | reverse complement strand
GTCAAGTACCGTATCGTTGTCGTCCACCATCATAATATCAATCCAGGTGTGAGAAGTGGAAGTGTGATGCGTCGAGCCGTGCTGGATGATTTTCAGCGAGAGTTCATCAGCAAGACGCCGAATGAATCCCGCATCATCAGATGTTGACAAAAGATCCGCATTCACATCACCCATTATTATTTTATGACTATAGTCTGCACAGGTACCACGAAGTGAAATTAAAAAGTCAGGATCGTTCTGAAAAGCAACTTTCGGAGGTCTATATATAACACTAACAAAAACGGGTGGGGAATCACCCTGCTGCACGGAGCACATAATGTATTCAGGAATAGAGAGAGAGAGAGAGAGAGAGAGAGAGAGAGAGAGAAAGTCCCACGATGAAGTTACAAATTTAAAAATTTAAAATTACGTAGTAACCAATATTATTTGATAGTAACAGTTAACAAATTTTCTTGCAGGAGAGCAGCATCCTATGCTACTACTGCAGCGTATATGAATAGCTTTTATACACTATATTCACCTACTGGTAGACACAAGATGAAATACAATGTTAAAATACTCTTTCAACCTCACAGTTCTATTGAAATTTGACATTTTGAGTGGTGCCGTCTACTGCCGAGAAGTATAAATTAGTCCCTGCTTGGTATCTGATGTTGGTCGTTTGTAAATAGAATACCGTGAATGATAGCTGTACATTTGTACCAACCCACTTATAAATTTGACTTACATTTAAAAATATATTCAATAAATAATAACTTCTTGCCTATACTTCTAATGCTAATCGCAAGCTTACTATTGCCATATTGGTTTGTTATATATATTGGACACGCTTCCATGTCAAATCCCAATAGAAATAGTTGCGTTCGAGAAAAATGTTTGTAATAAAACAACTTTCGAGCGGTTTTGCGATGTTATTAAGAAAAAAATTCAAAGCGAGTCATTAAACTACGATGTTTCGTGCTTACGAAGTAATATCGAAGTACTGTAATTTGAAATTGGTATATCTCGAGAAAGAAAAATTGGATTAGGACAAACGAAAATGAATTTTAAAGGGAAAGAGTAGTACTTAAGGCTGCCATAAGTAGGAATAAGAACAAAAATTCGCTATTCTGATAACATAACCTCAAATACCTCTAGAAACCGTGTTTATAGCACTTTAAGGTTAAAATATCTCGAAATCCTGACGTGCTTCTGTTTCAGTAATTCTGCGGCTAGATTTGGATTCAGCGACAAAAAATCTACAAGAAATGATATGTCTCACTCAGGTGGTAACATTTTGTTGAACCGTGTTATGTAATTTAACTCTCTATTTAATAAGTTTAATCGTTGTAAATATAAATCTCTGACTTGAAATTCTAAACCAACCTCACGTTAAAAAATTGGATATTTAAGTTATCAAATTGAGACGATAACCAAATCCACATTAATTATATTTACATAAAATCTCAGAATCGATGGTTGATCATTAATAAAGACAATAAATAGAAGCAGATTGAGGACGCTCCCCTGTGCGATGTCGGCTATGACCTTAAGTCAATCTGAGGTGAGCCAGCTCTTATCTAGCACTGCCTGTCCATGATCGTGTAAGTACATGTAAAACTACGCGAGGACAACATTTAAGCACATGAGACGCTTAAGCTTCATACGCAAGAGACCGTAGGGAACTGTATTATAGACTTTCCAAAAATCGAAGAGCATGATCACGGGGATCATGCGCTTATCGATGGCATTACGCACATCGTCTAGAACCACTAGAAGTGCCGTCTGAATGCTGCGACCCTTGCGAAAGCTGACCTGTCGAGAGTCAAGAAGACCAAATGCCTCAAGATGTCAGGAGAATTGATCGTGAGGAATGTGCTCAAGTACTTTAGATAACTCACACAGTATAACGATCGATCTGGTATCCCATATGGTTGACATAACAGCCCACTTCGCAAAAGAAGAGAGAAGGGCTCGTCTCCGAAGGTCCGGAAAAACAGTATCTCTCAACGAAAAATTAAAGAGAGAAGTGAGAGAAGCGGCTAGTAGTGGAACTGCTAGTTTGAGTTTTTCCTTTGAAATGCCGTCACGCCCGGTGCCCTTGGAGATAGACCTAAGGATGGCCAGCTAGTTCTGTGATGATCAATCGAGTCATATATTTATATGTTTAAAGGAGAATCTGATTTAGAATAATGTAATAAAGAAGAGGAGGCATGTATAATAGATTCTACTAGATATGTGCTTGGTGATCTAACTGCGTAGAGTAATGAGTTGGGTGAGAAGGGACAAGAATAAGAGAAAGCGATTTAATAAGTAACTGAAGATGAGAAGTATGATGAGTTACAGCTCCCATGTTTATGTTGTAGTCACCTGTGACTACAACATTCTTATAGAGTGGCAAGAAACTAGCGAGTGTGTCGAAAAAGAAATCTAGATATGCGGCGCTAGGGCGCCTATAACCCACGAAAAAAAGAAGAAAATTAATTAAGTGTGAAATCTTTAAAATCAAAGATTCAGGAATGTTATCAAAGATTGGGTCAGACTGACCAAGAATTTTAATCTTAAACGCATCCCTAATGTAGACACCGATGCCGCCACCCCCTTGCCAACAGTCTAGCCAGCGAGCGAGCAAAAAAGTGAATCTCAAAAGGCGCAAAATTAGATTTGATCTATTAACATTGATGTGTAAAATGAAGATAGATTTAGAAACTTGATTTGTGCCGTGAAGCGGTTAACTACTTGGGGAAAGAGGCCGACCCTGAAACATTCAAGATGAACGTGAGAGACTCGAGCGAGCGCAAGTCAGCCTAGGAAGAAATCGGGATAAGCGGACCAGTTCTTCAGAGGGCACGAAGAAAAAGGCGTGAAGAGCCACCGCTGGCTAAGATTGTGTCACAGGAGAGGTCTCTTAATTCGGCCGAGTGTGAAATGAAATCGCAGTTTTGGGGTAAAGAGAACCGGAAAACTGGCTGGAAGCGGAGGTACAACCGATGTCCTTAAACATGAAGGACAATCTGTGCGGGAACCCGTGCATTGCCTGGAAGCCACTCTCTGATTTCAACAATGGAGCAAACGAGAAGGGGCTAGCCAATTGCAGTCAATACTTGATTTGAAATTTCAATGTTATTGAGCATGACATGACGAGGAATTCCAGAGAGATGGACCTTGCAGGTATCGGTACAATTGATGGCATGAAAGCCCGAACCTCTATGCACCGATATCGTGCCTTCAACGGTCTTAACCCAGTTGTCAATGACCTCAACCAGAGCATGAAGTGCAACGCCCGCGACCAGCGATTTAGCCTAAGCCAGGCAGACATAATCAAGCTGAGACAGGAGCGAGGCCAGGTCTGATTTTATTCTGCCAACGTCGGTTTTCAGCGCGGAACATTCAGAATGTGGCAGAGCGTATGAATTTCCGGGTGCATGTAAGAGGTATGAGAGGCAAAGTAACGAATGTAGTAGGATGTCTGAGACGGGTGTTGCGTAAGGAGTATGGTGTGAGCGTGAAAGTGGCCACCACGTGGATGAAAGGGATGTTTGCAGCATGTGCGCTGTACGCATCGAGTGTATGGTACGAATGTGTAAAGTATGATTGGGCGAAGAATGAATTGAATAGATGTCAGCGTGTGGTTATGTATGCTTGTGTGAGAGTGTGTAGAACGGTCTCCACGGTAGCCATGCAAGTCCTGCTTGGATGGCTGCCGTGGGACCTAGAGTGCTTGAGAAGAGCGAATGTTACGATGGTTAAGGCTGGGCGTAGAATGAATGAGAATGACATAGTGAATGAGGACGAAGTACGTCAACACGGCGTACAGAGTGCATGCAGAATGATTGAAGACAGAATTTATAAAGAATGTGAGATTTGCGAAAGAGAGAGTGTTTGAACCGAGTATCCGTGTCTGTTACATCCTAACAGGCCACGGGACTCTGAATGCATGGTTGCACAGCCGCCGACTTTCCGACTCTCCGTTGTGTGTGTGTGTGTGGAAATGGTGAAGAGGACTGGATGCATTTTTTATGTAAGTGTGATATGTACGACAGTTGTAGATGCCTGAATGCGATGGGAGTAATTGAGAGAGTGAACGATGTGATTGATGTGAGCAACGTGCTGGGTACGAATGTGACCTACGAATGTATGTGCACGTTCGTAGAACGTGCATATAGAATGCGAGAGAGTGTGATTAGACGAATGGCGGATGAGATGAACGAATGAATGATGAACGAATGTGGCACCGCAAGGGGGGCTCCGGGCTTGCCCGTCCCCTGGGTTTGGCAAACCCACGGCCCCAGCCAATCGGTTCACCGAGCCGAGGGGGTGGTACGACCCCCAGCTTCGGTAGAGCTATTGTGTAGCTCAGAACTCCCACCTGGAGTATAAAAGGTACTGCGGGAATCGGGGGCCCACAGGACTCGTCCTGTCCCAATCGTTTGGTGTTGGACTCATAGTGACAGTGGTTACCAGCCCACATCGCTAGGATTAGCGGAGGGGTCGGGAATGGAAGGTGAGAGCTCCAGACTCGGCGCTGACCACGCTATGTGAGTTGCAGTCTCATCTCGGGTACCGACCTGCTAAGTCGGTAGGGATAGGAACGGTCCCGACCCCTAGACAGAGGGTAAGATGGAGTGTACCTCTCCACTTGAAATCTGTAGTTGTGCGGTGCGTTTATACACCGCTGCAACGCGCTGATTGGGCGTATCCCAATCCCACGCCCATGGGGGCCGTGTGGATAAGCCGCAAGGCAGGGACCGCACGTAAAATCACTCTAGACTAGTCACTAGCACCGCCCCTTCGGAGACGGTGCGATACGCGGACGCGATGCGAAGCGGCCTCCTCTTCTGTACCGCGGCCATGGCCTTGCGGTATTTTTCAACCCGTAATGCGCCACCCCATATTTCGGCTTCGTACAGGAGCACCGAGTAGGTCCCCGCCATGAGTAGTCTATGTGTGCTCGGTTTTGGTCCTCTCGTGTTTGCGATGAGGCGGGAGAGTGCAGCTGTCTTTGAGGCTGCCCTCTCAGCGGCGCCCTTGATGTGCGGCCAGAAGGTCATCATCGTATCCAAGGTAACCCCGAGATATTTGGCCTCCCCTCCGGGCCGCACGAGAGACTGCCCCGCCATCATGGGTATCGTCGTGTCTAAACGTCCCAAGAGGTACTGAAATCGCACATAGTGCAATTATTTTCGGATTTCTTTTCGCTAATCGCGAAACGGTGACGACGCGAAAAATTGCGCATATATGCTCTTCTCGCGTTTTTCTGTTCGTTTTGGCTACTAGCCATAATTAAAATTCCATTTTGCTCATTGAGAAAAATGATTACAAAATTTCGGCAGTGCGTGTAATGGCCGCTTTTCTTATGTAGAGTCTAGGCTTTCGGTAATGAAAATTTCTTTTCTCTCCGTGCTTCCTATACGCGACGCTGATTTCGCGCGCAAACCAACCGCGCAAATCTCAAGTTTTTTTTTGCCACCTGAAGCGGAAAATTTTATCTCTTCATCACGCCAACGGCGGCGTACCGACTTAAAAATATTTCTACGAACTATCACCGCGGCAATAAATTTTTTCTTTGCTATTTGAAGCAAATATGCTAACGGTCGCGAAAATTCAAAATGTCACAAATAAAACGAGCGATCAGCTCAACGAATAGGCAGTTACGGATTTTCATCAGGCTTCAGCAATTTTTTCGCCGCATCAATTAATGACCTCAAGACGTCATCGAGCAACGTGATAATTTTTAACAAAGCGCCGTGTGTGCGAGGAGTCGACCTCCTAGCACACTTGAATTTTTCTTTATTAATTTAAAAAAATTTTTTATATAAAATTTTTCAAAGGGCTATTTTGCTCTTGGTTCTCGCAAGTGTTGTACTCGTCGATTCACTGTAATCTCTTACGGTGCACACAACCGAGGACTAATGAGCCGAGACACCCGCTTATTTAAATAATTTTTTTATATTCAATAATTTTTCTTATTGTTAATTAATTATTGGAAGTGCCAGCAGCATCGATTTTAGATCGGAAAATTTTTCCTTTAACGTTTCCGAATATTTTTACATCATTCTGACACATGCGAAATTGATATATTATATTTCTTTTATTTTTTATATTCACAACATTTATCATAATTTATGACAATTTATATATATTATATTTATAATGTTTTTTATCCATAAATATTCACACTCATTGTAATATTTTGTGTGGCACTGGCAGGAGGAACACTCCTTGGTCATTATCATTTTTAATTATGAGTGCTTGCGTGTGAGAGAAGATTTCAAACACTCCAGTAGTCGACTCACAGTAGTCTCTTACCCTGGGTGCGAGAAATGAATTGCATCACGCGAGAGACATCGCGGTTATTTTCACATATAAATTCATACGCGCGTGGGAGAAAATTTCAAACACTCCAGTGGTCGACTCATAGTAGTCTCTTAGCCTGGGTGCGAGAGATCTATTCGATCACGCGCTACTTCATCGCAATAATATCGTTATATAAAATCTCATTCTCGTGATTCACAGTAATCTCTTACGGCAGACACGGGGGACCTACCTAACGCACGGGATTTTTGATTCGACAATTTTTCAAATTTAATGCCACGAGAGTGTCTCTTACCACTACCAAGTAATTTTAAGATATACTTATTTTTCGCATAATTTTAAGTAATACATAAGGCAACTTTCCCTCCAGCGATTGCTCTAACTCGTTAGCTGAATCTTCCACTCGGCAACCGCTCCTTCGCGTAGCATGCTCCGCACATCCTCTAAAATGGGCTCTACCTTGGGAAAGGACACGGAAACCAACCCTTTAGATATCCCTATCACTCAATTGACGGGCGACTCGGGTGAGGCGAATGCCACGGGTCAACCGCCATTCGCAAATTTTACAGTAGATTTAGATAGAGAACTTACCGATTGCGATCAGTTAATGACTGATAAAGTGAGAGGCGCGTTTAAAAAGACAGCAAACAGTTAGACCAAAATAGCCTACTTTTAACAAAATCTTCTGTGCAGAGCAGTAATGCATCTGTACCGCAGGGAGTTTATCATAAAATGGAAAAAACCATTTCTGATAAAATTAGAAATACGCAAAAATTACACGATGATCAACTACTCGCTCTAAATGTAGAACTCGAAAAATTATAACCCATGTCATATAATTCAAACCATAATTTTAATCCAATTAATTCTAATATACAAAATGTCGTTATACCTTCATATCATAATTTAAATCTAAGTAATTCCAATGTACAAAATATCGTTACACCTTCACATCATAATTTTAATCCAGTTAATTCCAGTGTACAAAATGTCGTTATACCGATACAAAATTCAAATTTTTTCACAACAAGCAACGAATTACCATTTAACCCTTGAATAATAAAAAAGTCTGTAAATACACATTTTCAAACAATAGATTCGCAGAACCTTCATAAATAAAATTTAAATTCGAATCAGTCAACAAGCAATCAGAATAACCTTTCTACCTACAGCTTAGAAACAAACATTCACAGGCACACCAATTTTGATTTTCTGTTACCCAATAAAAATAATACAGTAAACACACCTGGCAATAACAATCGACCTATTGTTCGCTCTAACGTCGAATTCAAACAAATACACATGCCCTTCTGGCAACACGACCCGACGACGTGGTTCGATATGTACGAATACCAGTTCCTGATTCAAAATATCACTGACGATAATGTTAAATTCATCAATATTATGCCGAATCCAAACCAAAATATAATAACGGAACTAGCGGATAATATCAAGCAACTTAGGCCTAATAATCGTTATGACGCGCTTAAAAACATCTTAATCAAGAAATACACGCAATCGGATGATTCTAAACTTCAAAAATTATTCCGAGGCTGCCAAATGGGCACACGAAAGCCATCGTCATATCTCAACGAGTTAATAGATCTCGTGGGAGAGGAAATGCCTAGTGCATTAATTCTGAAAGCATGGAAGGCAAAACTGCCGCCTAATATTCGCGTTTTTCTGGTAAACGAACCCACACCGGAGAATGAGAGTGCCTCTGTCGCGTACGCGAGTGCACCGATCTACGAAATCAAATCAACAGAGGCGCAATTGCTCTCAGAAGCAGAAAATGGAAGCTCTTTATAATAAAGAAACTCGTCACCGCGACCGCGCACCTCCTGGCAAAACTAGCGTACGTGCAAGATAGTTGGGACGCGAGCGCAGGAAGAGCAGAGAGCAAAACCGACTCTGCTTCTACCATAATAAATACGGGAAAAAGGAATACAAATTAGTTCCTAAGCCCAACGATTTTAATGAGAGGAAAATTAATATTAAATTATACACCGCCAATGATACTACTATCAGCACTTATGGCACATTGCGTAAAAAATTAAGCTTTGGTTATAAGCAAAAACTGCTCTGGACATGCATTGTCGTGGACGTATCTTGCTAGGAGGCGACGTGTTAAAAGATTTTCAATTTTTACCCGACTTACATAATAAACGATTAATTAATGCAAAAACAAATGAAATTGCACCGGATATTAAACAGGCAGCTCTTGACTTGCAAATCTCCCTCATTAATCCTAAACATAAATACGCGCACATTTTAACAAAGTTTCCGATGGTGACTGGCATTGATAAGCCTAAAACTCCCCCCTGAAAAGCTAAAAATTGCTAGGTGTGAATTCGAGAAATGGTGCAAATCGGCTATTTGTAGGGCATCCGAAAGCCCATGGGCTACACCTATTCATATGATATTAAAAAAGAATAGGGAGTGGAGGATTTGCGGAGACTATCACAAGTTGAACGAAGTTACGGTACCGAATAGATACCGTATTCCCAACTTGCACGACTTCTCCAGCTATTTGCCTGGCAACACTATTTTCTCCGCTCTCGACTTAGAGAGTGCATTTCTACAAATCCCTATCTTTCCAGAAGATATTCCTAAAACTACAGTTATAACGCCATTCGGTCTCTACGAGTTTCTCGTGATGACCTTCGGATTTCGAAACGCATCGCAAACTTTTCAAAGATATGTCAACATGACATTAGGGGACCTAGATTTCGTTTTCGCTTATATCGACGATCTACTGGTGGCATCCGCCTCACCCGAGGAACACGAAAAGCATCTTAACACGGTGCTCGAAAGACTGCAAGCTTTCCATCTGCATCTAAATTTAATAAAATGCATTTTCGGCGCGGACGAATTAATTTTTTTGGGCCACACCGTTAATAAGGACGGTCTCAAACCAGATCCGAAATTGGTGGAAGCCATTCAAACCTTCCCCAAACCTAACATGAATTGCGTAGATTTTTAGGCTTGGTAAATTTTTACAGAAAATCTATATCCCAAGCAGTCGAAACACAGCAGCATCTGCACGCGTTAATTAAGGGTAACAAAAGAAAAGACAAAACTCCGTTAATTTGGAACGCGAGCGCGAACGATACCTTCGAAAAAACCAAACGTCATATAATAAACATTGTCAATCTAGCTCACCCGTATGAGAACGCTGAATTACGCATAACGACGGATGCTTCCAATTTAGCCATGGGAGCCTCCTTGGAGCAATACATCATTAGTCTCTTTTGATTTTACGTGCGGTACCTGCCTCGCGGCTTAACCCACATGGCCCCCATGGGCGCGGGATTGGGATACGCCCAATCAGCGCGTTGCAGTGATGCATGAACGCACCGCACAACTGCGGATTTCAAGTGGAGCGGTACACTCCACCTTTCCCTCCATAGGGATCGGGACCGTTCCAATCCCTACCGGCTCTGCAGGCCGGTGCCCGAGTTGAGGCCGCAATTCACATGGCGTGATCGGCTCCGGATCAGAGGCTCTCACCCCCCATCTCCAGCGCCATCACTAGCCCGCGATATGTGCTGGCAACCACTGCCACTACGAGTCCAACACCAACGACCGGGACAGGACAAAAGTTCTGCGGGCCCCCGGTCCCCGTAGTACCTTTTATACTCCAGGTGGGAGTTTCGAGCTGCTCGAGGCAGCTCTACCAACACTGGGGGTCATGCCACCACGTCGGCTTGGTGGACCGATTGGCTGGGACCGTGGGTTTGCCAAACCCAGGGGACGGGCATGCCCGGAGCCCCCCTTGCGGTTTCACATTCACTCAGCATTCATTCGTTCCTTCGTTCGCCATTCGCTGAATCACACTAGCTCTCATTCTATATGCACGCTCAACGAACGTGCACATACTTTCATACGATTCTTTCGAACTCAGCACATGGCTCACATCCATAACACCATTTGCTCTTTCAATCACGTCCATCGCATCCAGGCATCGAAAACTTTCATACATCTCACACTTACACAACACATGCATTCAGTCTTCCTCTCCTACTTCACACACACACACAACGGGGAAGCGGAAAGTCGGCGGCTGTGCAGCCATGCATTCAGAGTCCCGTGTCCTGTTAAGATATAAGAGACACGGAGGCTTGGCTCAAATACTCTCGTCTCACTCGCAAACCTTACATTCTTTACAAATTCATACGTGACTCGGCCGCTCGCACTCGCATCCCAGCGCCTCTGCCAGTCATCATGCACTCTACTCTCAATCAAACTACATGTACCCTGTACGCCGAGCTGGCGTACTTCCTCCTCATTCACTATATCAACCGCATTCATTTCTCGCCCAGCTTTGACCTTCCACGCATTCGCTCTCCTCAGGCACTCTAGGTCCCACGGGAGCCACCCAAGTAAGACTTGCATGGCACCCGTAGAAACCGTTCTACATACTCTCAGATAGGCATACATCACGATACGCTGACATCTATTCAATTCATCCCAATTCATACTTATTCCTCATACATTCATACCATACACTCGATGCATACAGCGCACTAGCTGCAAGCAACCCTTTCATCCACGTGGTGGCGACCTTCACACTCACTCCGTTCTCCTTTCGCAACACCCGTCTTATGCATCCTACCACGCTCGCTACTTTCGGCCTCAGTCCTCTCACATGCTCCCGGTAATTCATTCTATCAGCCAGATCCACGCCAAGATACCTCACACTCCTGACGTACCGAATCCTTACATACTGGTTCCTCATATTCACTCTTGCATTCCTTCCATTCAGCTTAAGGGTGCCTTTCAATAACATACACACAGTTTTCCTTGCATTCACATCTACTCCCACATTTTCTCCCCACTCTCGAGCTATCCTCAGACAATCTTTCGCCTTTCGTTCCAATTCATTCCTGCTGTCACCCTCAACTACGATGATCAGGTCATCGGCATACGCTACGGCTCTTTCACTCAACTCATTCAGCAGATCATTCATACAGAGGTTCCACACATCGGGTCCGGGAACGGATCCCTGCGGGCAACCTCTTTGCACATCTATCCAAATTATTTCCCGTCCATTCCTCATACACGCTTTCCTTTCATTAAAGTAACTCATCCATAACCTCAAATCATTACCCCCACATCCATCACTCAATCGTTTCACAATCACTCGCCGTAGCAGGTAGTTGAACGCCCCCTTGTAATCGACAAAGACACCGATAACATATTTCTTTCGCACTGCATTCACACAATCTTTTAGCTTGAACCACGCATCCTCAGTCGATCTCCCACTCACAAATCCATACTGTCTATCATTCCATTTTTCATTCATGCATTTCATCATTCGCTTCGTCATCAGGCGCTCCAGGACCTTAGCCAACCCATTCAGCAAGCTGATGGGTCGGTAGGATGCAGGCTCCTTCCTGTCTTTGTCGATTCCCTTCAGAAGCGCAACCACCTTTGCTATTTTCCAATCATTCGGGTAATGGCCCTCAGCCAAGCACGCATCAAACATTCCTTTCATAAACAAGGGGATAGCGTTACACGCATGCTGGATCATCCGACTGACGATACCATCCACGCCTGGTGCCCTCCCTTCTCGGAGTCTCCGAACAGCATAACTCACCTCTTCCCATTCATACTCAGCTGTTTCATTATCATTCACTTCAAGTTCTGTCCCATCATTCACGTCGAGGTCCCTAGGGAAAAACTCATTCATCAACACATTCGCACTCTCTTTCCTTGTTTTTGTACATCCATTCTGGGTTCTCAGTCCAGCAAGCGCAGCACGTTTCCTCCCCCTACATATCTTATACACCCCACCCCACGGGTCTTTGCCCTCCCTCCTAACATACGCACCCCAATCATTCTCTTTTGCCTCT
>UELV01080050.1:0-30607 GCA_900490015.1 Megastigmus stigmatizans | reverse complement strand
ATTTTAACAAAAAATCGGTATCACCATTCGAAAGAACAGCTCAAAATACGTCGGATATGATCTTTTTCAAATTTTTTCAAATCTTTTTTTTAGTTGAAAAAAAGTCTTGAAAAAGTTGTTGAAAATTCGGGGTCTTGGTCGTTAATGGGTTAAGTGAAAAATATTGCGACTTTCCGAGAAAAAATTAAAGCTCTAAATCTGCTGAGTAAATCGGTAGTTATAGTTTTTTATACTTTCACAAATGTTTAAAACGTTCAACAATATTTAAAAGTTGCAAACATGATTTATTATATTATATTATATTCGTATAATAGTTTCTGTACGAAGAAAAAGTGTTTGCTAAAAATATTATCTTTTGATAAAGGATAATTCACTTATTGATGTAATGATAAAACCTTTAAAAAAATTTATTTCCTTTTGCATTTTGCAAAGACGTAAATAAATTTTGCATCACCGCAGTTTCATTCCATACTTCAGATATTTATCTAAAAGTAAAAATATATAGATATAGTAAAAATATGTTGCTTAATGTGATCCACCATTTTATCCGATATCTATTAGGATTTCATTTTCTTGCAAGTCTAACGTCAAATTTGCTTTCAGCTACCCCAAAAAACTATCTCATTTTTAATATTGTCAAATTAAACAAATTATATCTAAATATTCGTGAATATTAGCTATGCAGTAATCATATAAATCATTTACATTTATTTGGAAATAAATAAGCTTTTTTCTTAGCATTCATTTATAATTATTCAAATTGTACACAGACTAGATGCAATCAATAAAATATATGTAACAATAATATTAAATTATAGATTTTATTGTGATACATACAAAACTTACATACTACGATATTTCTATACAGTTTCTATTACGATATTTTATTTCGAATCACTAAGTAGAAGAAATCAATGTTAAACATTGAAAACTCATTAAACAACTTTAAAAAATTATTTATGTTCATATTATAATAATTCATATAAATAAACAATACATAATAGTCCATGAACAAAGTTGCAATGAATTTTGTCATTAAATTGTAATATTTTTACGATGTCATAATTGTTTACATTCTACAATTGCTGGCTATGTTCGCACTGTAAAACCACACACACACTCACACAATAACCGAGTAACTTCAATAATCCAATAACTATATTGGCGCCAAATTTCGGTCGATAATATAGGGTCCAGTGCTTCATAAGTAGTCAATTTTACGGTAATCAAATAACCAAAAAACTCTGTCGGTGATGTAGGTAATATAGTGGCACAGAGCCGACCAATATCCCAAGCCAGTTAGGAAAGGATACACACACACGCACGTACATTCACACGCGCGCGCGTACATGCACACAACACAAACACAGACTGACTGAACATTTCCTGACTGACAAATGAACAATAACACTTCGATATAATACAAGATTCTAAAGTCGCAATTTAACTATTTCATTTTAAAATTAAAAAAAATACTATAATTTCTTACACCTTTTCAAAAGTCTTATTAAAAATCATTGCTTTACAGTGCATCGTAAGTCTTTGCCACATTTTGCTATATGTTGTTCCAATAAGAAAATATTTAATATCTTTATATGACAAACTTCACACTGCAATATTCTATTTGTAAATAATTCAACATGTTTGAATAACATATGTCTCTTTAATATCTCTTTTTTTATCGCTTTGTATGGACAGTGGTCGCATTGCAGGTTTGGCTCCTTATTGCAAATCATTCGATGATTTTTTATAGAGGGCACATTCTTGTAAAATTTCCCGCATTTCTCGCATTCTACGGGATCCGATTTTGAATGTTAAGTCTGTATATGTATCATCAGACTGGTTTTATTCTTTGTTTTAAAAGAACAATAATTGCACTGATTATTCGGCTCCTTTCCACACATTCGACGATGTTGTACAAAGCTTCTGGGTTTAAAAAAATATTTTTTACATTTTGGGCACTGTTCAAGTTCGAACGGAAGATGATTGCGTATAGGGTAAACCGTCCAGTGCGTGACCTCCGACCAGTGAATGACCACTAGACAAATAATTACAATTTGAAAATTTATGTATTATTATAAATGTATAAAAAAAAAGATTTACATTTCTGAATGTTTACATTTTTAAATAAGTACATAAAATGTACAAAGATATTAAAAAATCCTGTGAAAAATAATAACAATTCTACAGGTAGTCTGTAAATAGCATTCGGTACAATATTTTTTACAAAAAAGCTGAAAATAACCCGGGGAAAAATGATTTATACGAAGACTAACACTTTTCAATTTTCTAATGAAGACTAACTCTTTGTAATATTTCGCCGCGAAGACTAATACGATTCAATTTTGATCGAGGAAACAAAATGAATCAAAAAGCGAAAAAATGATCTATATATACCATAAAACTGTATAGCTATAGATCATATACTTCAGTAGCCTCTAAATAGGCACTTCATGTTATTTGTTTATAAAGTTACATCCTAGAGTTTACGCTGAATCCGTACTTTGGAGACTATCTCATACTCTCCTTGTCCACTAATTTCTTACTAGCATGACAGACAGAAATATATGCTATAAAAATTATTCTAATCACCTTACTTAATTATACAAATAAATTCCGTATATGGTGATTAGTAATTTGAATTAGTAATTTGACATTATCCTTTTGAATTATTTAAGTATACTTAATTGTAAAAAGCTGATTCTTACGCAAAACGGAGTATAGTAAAGACAGAAAATATTCGTCTAATATGAGTCATTTAGGAAAAATAAAGTGAAAGTATGTTTATAATATTTCATTTGTTTTAATAACTAAAAAAATTAGACTCAATGACTAATCTTAAATACATTTATGATGATTAATACATCTGTTCACGGACTAGCGTGACTACGTGCGCCTGCTAATATTTACGTACCGGCGTATATATTAATCAATGAATAAATAAATAAAAGTCCCGTTTTAAAACATATACAACAATATATGTTTTAAAACATTTACATCAAAAGTTAAAGCGCCAACAGTTGATAAATAAAAGTCATTGGAGAAGAAATAAATAAAAGCTACTAAGCTATAATATGTATATATATATATTATATAAAATTAATTCAATTACCAGATTTATGAGATCCTAGTACTTTATTAATGGAACAAAACTTTTCTGTGTATGTATATTTATACAATGCATATACAATAAATTAAGACCCATATTAAAAAAATTTCGTTTATACCGATATAGTTTACTAACTTAAAAAATGAAATAACCAGTATTATCAGATCAATTTTTACTTTGTTATTAAATAAATCTTTTTTCAATGCAAATATAGCATAGTACAAATAAAGTTATAATTATACATCCATGTACACACACATTACCAGATTAAATTCATCTGCTGAAATAAAATAATTTATATATTATAAGGTATAAGTAATTTATAAAATAATCGTAATGTTCATATTGCAATGTATGCAAACACCAATTATATTAAAAATAATTAATAATACAATTTAAATGTAAAATATTATTTACTTAAAGGGGTTCATAAATTTTCATATTTATTCGAAAAGATCTATTGAATTAATAATAACAATTTTATCAATTATTTTTATTTATTGTAATAATAATAATTACTAATTAAATAATTAACAATTAATGATTTCAGTGCATTTTTTATAAACAAAAAGTAATGTTATTATACTGAAATAATTAACTTATCATTCTTATGCTACAATAAATAAAATATTTGTGAAGAAGAATGTAAATTTTCTCTTCATATATATTAAATCGAATCATTGTCTTCACGATAAAAATTAAATCCAGATATAGTCTTCGCGTAGAAATACGAATCGTGCTAGTCTTCGCGGCGAAATACGAATTGTGCTAGTCTTCGCGGCGAAAAGCGATTCGTGCTAGTCTTCGTGGGGAAATTAAACGTGCTACTCTTCGTTAGAAAATTGAAAAGTGCTACTCTTCGTAAAAACCGTCGATATAATGTACTCAGTAACATAATAATATATGTACAATAATTTGCCTGAGACATCGTCATTTATTAATGAAATTTTATTGATTTTACAATATATTATTCTTTCTAAAACTAGTTTAAAGAATTATAAAGTAAGTTATATAATTAATAAATAGATCAGCTAAAAAAATGTATTTAATAAAAATTAAAGCCTCAATCTCCTCTGTATAATGTCTTATTTAGTTTGCAGTTGACGTCGTCTGGCAGCAAAAATCAATAAGCCATTCAATGCAATATTGAAATGCACCCCTCCAAATAAAAGTATCAAAAGATCCCTCGCTCGTTGCGCAGATCGCGCGAGCCGTCGATATATAAAACAGTCCGCCCCACATATCTCTATCCTCTGCACTTTTCATCGTGACTCTCGTGAAACCATCACCTGGCGACAAAATCATCAAACTCCCATTTATACAGAGCGAAGCTGCTGGAGTGCAAAAAAAAATATAGCCGCAGAGCTGGAAACGATCCCCAACGGCTTTGTATACAAATGCCTCGTTCAAAAGCGGCATCATCATCGCGCACGAGGTTTTCACACACTGACCGAGCGGGAAGTCAGAGATGGAAATATAGGATGGGAAATGCAACACGTCAGTCCCAGTATAGACGCACTTCTTCACTTTCCGAACCGAGAGAGAGAGAGAGAGAGAGAGCCAACGACAGCAGCATCACGAGGCACTGCACACTAGCGTTATATTACATCGGTGCGGGTATTCCCGTGTGCCGTGTGCACGCGTCGCTCCATCTGCGGACCCGCGATGCTCTTGGGGTTGAGTAATCGCTCCAATAGACAGATTTATTCTCCAACAAAAGACTCGTCGAGTGGAAAGTACTTGGATTCTTTTGACTGTGCAACGTTTCGTTTATTATATGTATAAGGATAATTTTATTGAAAATCCTCAGCATGCATTGTTTTTATACCCGCTTAATAATTTCATAATTGATATATTACTTGCTCGAAATTGGAATAGGTGACTCTATAGAATTACATGTCGTATAATGAATAAGATGCGGTACAAAACTATACTTAAAAATAAATCTATGAAAAGATGTACCCTTTCTTACGTAATATTTAAGTAGGCATGCTTCTCATCTATTTTTCGTTTAATGTTGAAAATGTATTATTAATGTATCGATCGAGGATCGCCATGAAGAAATTACTAAAAATCTCGAAACATTCTAAAAGTAACATTTTAATGAAAAAATTAATAGCGCAGAGTAAATTAATACATAAATAAATCTAAATATATACATAAGGAATATATAGATTTATGAGCAATTATTGTAATGGACACGATCATTTACGTACTACAATATATTTAAATTTTTACGGCGAACAAAATATTATAATAATTATACGAGGAGAAATAAAAATAATGTTGGCGTAAATTGATGATGAATATTTATTATTTTACGATGTCGTTCAACGTACACACTCTCCCAAGTGATTTCATCGCGTAGTATTCTGCATAATACGCGAATCGCATGTATGAAAATAATTACAACAGACCTGACATACGACGAATAATCGCGAAATTTCGCTCCATTATGTTATAAACGTAAGTAAATTCAAAGACAAGGTATAAAAGCATACGCATTCGCACGTATATTCGAGTAGTCTTATACACGTAACTAAAATAGAGAGCGACGGGGAATAAAATAAATAGTACAGGCGCACGAAGCTGGCGGATTGAATATATATATATATAAGTTTGAATCGAATACTTTGACGGGAGCAGCCGCACGACGACTGGAGAGAAAGAGAAATAAATGGAACAGTCAGGAGAGCGTGGAAAGTATAAGCGCCGGTAATATTGCTTTTAGAGACAGACTTCGAGGTGGCCACACGCACACACATACACGCGGTCAAAACGGTCTCGACGGAACGGTAAATCGTGTATACCAAGTCAGACGGAATAAAAATCAAGGAGAGAAAAAGAGAGAGAGAGAGAGAGAGAGAGAGAGAGAGAGAGAGATTAAACAGCACAGTGGCGTCTATAAGCAAACATCCATTCTCTTACATAATTATGTGTAACAGTAGTGCTATACTCCGGTCGTCATAATTAGGCGATGAATAATAACGTGTGATGTTTTTTTTTTGCTTTAATTATAGGAACCGTTAAAATATTATAATACATAAATATCTTTTTTTATATTAAGATAATTATAAGCCCGTACATATTTATTGGAGTTTAAGCTTATTGCAGTTTAAGTTTTAAGCTTATTGTGCGGAGATTATGCTAATTACTGCTAATCCACCTTATATTTCGCCAGGTTTTGAGTTACGTATTGCAAAAAGAGAAAACTATGGAATATTATGATTTTTTATGAATAATGTAATGGCATAATTCCGTATTGCATATATACTTAATTAAACTTGTTTGCATGTGCTTTATAATCCCGGATATACTAAAACTATCTAAATGAATATTAATTTGCAGATAAGTCTGGAAACTAGACTTTGACTGCACTTAAAAGTGATGAATGCACTTTCTTGAAGAACCATTCTGGACTTTGCTAGTGATTTTCACTTTCAATCATCACAGTTGAAAATATTTTCAACATATATTTGTTATGACAAGCACTTGAACGAATATTTTAAAAATGTAACAAATTACCCTGGAACATGTAGGAACTGTAAAAAAATATTATATTCTGACCATTCATCAAAACTTGAACGTATTTTACAATTTTGAAATTTTACGTAACAGTAGTATTGATTTTTTTTTACTTTTAACTTTTTTGTACTCTTTGATAAGATTTTATTACCATAGTCACAAAAATCAGTTTCTACATTTATGTGATATAAACATGAAATTTAATGCACTAAATACGCTACCTATTCTTTTCATGGAATAAAAAATAATAGTATTATATTAGTCTTAGTAGAGATGAATGAAATGATATAGCTTTAAATTCTGAGAACCATTTGGAGAATTGAAGAGTTTGAATGCTAACGAAAAAGAAATGCATATCACATATGTCAAATACCAAACGTATGCATTCAACCTGGCGGCAATAAAATATACGTACGTGGGCTCACATGCACGCATGCGCGACACACGGCAGATCGCAGATGTCAGATCCACATTCAATGCCAGACACTTGAGGGTATGTCTACAATCATGTTATGCATAAATATTTTCTCCATGGCACTGAGCGAGAGCTATGCAAAATCATCGAATACCATTCTAGACTTTAACAAATTTATTAATATCAAACTGGTCAGCATATAGGAACTGTTAATCATTTAGACTAATAAAAATAATAAAGTTAACTTCATAAATAAAATTGGATTTTCATAATTTTATTTGTTTTTTTTTCTCTTGTATGCTCATATAATATGAAACAATCTAAGAGGTGGTCATGATAAATTAAAAATTGTAGATGTTCTTGTCAGGTAAGAGTTTTTTAATTAAATTTAATGTTTTCTTTTTAATGGCAGAATTCTTAAAATAGAAAATTATGGTGAAGTGAATTCGTAAACACGTAAAACATTAATTAGGATACAACTTATAGTTTTTCAATAAATTCGGACATCAACTATAAATATAGAATAACGTATGCTCGCAAATTTTGAAGAAAAAATATCAGTTTAACACATGCAATACTTTAACTTTTTTTTCTTCTAGCTGTAAGTATCTATTTAATTTAGTAAATTAATGAATATATTATAGTTTATATTAAACTTTTTGTAGCGTCAAAGCATTTAGAATATTGATTCTGACTGAAATACTTATGTAAAAGTGTTAATTGGTAAAACGTCAGTTAATACCTCAAATTTAAGAAGGTTATCGTGATATAATCTTGTTGAAAAGTTAATTTTATTTTAAAGCAGCTTAAAATTTGGTTAGGTATTTGCAGCTTTAACTTTAAAGCTGCAAGAGTTAACTCAACCACGAATTACAAAAAAACTTCAAAAGCTTTTAAAAAAGTGGCCTACTTGAAAAAATACAGAAAAAAGAGCAAAAAGTAAAAAATTTAATTCAGTGACTGCATCATTAAGATGCATCTCTTGAAAAAGGTGAAGGCACGTTTCCTGAAATTTTTATATGTTTTTGCAGTCGCTGTTCCAAATAACATATTAGTTTTTTTCTAACTTTTCAAATAAACTTTAGAAGCTACGAGTGAGAACGTATTTTACGTCAAGGGGTCAGCCATAAGCATCATGTTAAAATTCGTAGCTGTATGCATGATTAAAATATAAAGAAGCTGTCTAATAAACGAAAAATCACGATAATCCCCTTAATACTTAAATTTGGTGTACCAATTTAATATCTAAAATTGGTGTAAAAATGATCATAAATTTTAGATACAACATAAGAACGAATTTTCAATCTGCGTAATCTTGAACGGATCAAGCTTACGACTTTTACAACTTTCAATAATAAATGTCTCAATTCTCAGTTCAGCATAGCATTTTGCAAACTTCGGAGAAACTTTATAGTCCATAGAAAATTTTACAAAGCAAGCCAATTTTCTTCTTTATCTTCTATCCACAAGGTTTTCCTTTTAACAATAAACATCACGCCGGGTTTATAAGGTCCTTAACTCAAACAGAGTAAAATCTCCAACTATAAACATTTAAGATTCGAGTATCTTGGATACATCAAGTAGAGAATCAAATCTTATAGAAGAAGGTGCTTTGAACAAAGTTAATTCAATTTAGGAGAATATAAAAGGAGCAACGAGAAACTCACGCGCAGAGTACGAATAAAATTGCACCCTTCTACACTTTTATACGCTATACGAATCGGAAGTGTTCACAGTACTGTATAGTGCAAGGGTTCTAGGGGACATTACATACATATGTACAGAGCAGCAGCGAGCGAACGACACGCAGCGCTGCCACTGCCACATTCGTAGACAGGCGTCAGGCGCGCACTACTATACACGAATCCCCAAACATCGGCAGCAGGTAAGACAGAGTACGAGACTGAGAGAGCGAGAGAGATAGCGCTACGTAATACGCATATATATCTGAGAGCATAGTCGAAAGAACGTTGGCTGCTCTCTCCAGCTTCGAGCCGTTCTCGAGGCCGCATACGTATATAATACACACGCAGCGAGCCAACGTTAAACGTAACACCACCGCCTTCGTCGTCGGTGTCTCGTGTAGTGCGCGCGCGCACCAAACGATAACCGCGGCGCGCCGTCGCAGCAGCGCGGCACAGGCCAGCAACCGTCCTCTCTCTCTCTCTCTCTCTCTGTCTCCCTCGTACACACACTGTAGTCTGTATATATATATATATATTCACTAGCCACACGCTACACTTGCGTTATATATGCGTATATGCCGGAGAGCGCGACTATCTGTGTGTCTCCGTCTCCCTCTCGTCGTCGATGGCCGTGCAGTCAGAGCCGCGACGATATATATGAGTATAGTTAGTCTCTCTCTAGCGGCGCTACGAGGCTGTCTCTCTTTCTCCGTTCAAGTCTGCGCGCGCGGCCAGCCAGAGACCGAGAGGGAGAGACGGCAGTAGTAGTCACACAGCGAAAAAGCACCCGTCAGTGCGCGCGCGCCTGCATTAAACCCAACTGAAAAGTGTGTGTGCGAGTGCGTACAGTATATATATAGGTGTTGTACAGTATACACGGCGCCGATGCCGCCGCCGCTGCGAGTGCAAGGGAGAAAGAGAACGAGAGTGGAGAGTGTATAGGGGGACGGGGCTGCTCGCGAGAGAGGAGAGTACAGTAGTAGGCTGTAGGAGAGCCAGGCTTGACGAGGGAGCAGTAAAGACGCGCGAAGCGTCCCGGCAAGAAGCAGCGGAGAGACGAGAAAACGTCGCTGTGAGCTACTGCTGCTGCCGAAAGAGCAGCGCTCGAGCGAGGAAAGAATCCATTCACACGCACACGAGAGAAAGAGAGACTCCCGCCGAGGTGACTCGCGCTGTATCGTATAAAATGGCGAGTACATGTAGCGGAGTCTGGAGCAGCCCGTGTGATGATTGAAGAGCGCGTGAGCGTCAATGAACTCGCGCCACCGGCTCCCTGTGTACAGCCCGAAAAAACGTCAACAGTACGCGGCTACACGCACTCCAGCCACACAGGACATAGCATCGCGATGTGCAGCTGAGGAAGAGAGGTGGTTGGCGAAATAGGGAATGAAAACAACGTGGAGGGAAACCGGAGCGTAAAGGTGGTGTGCGCGTCCTCGACTATAAATATACACTCGTATACCGCGCTAGTGCTTCTACCCATATAGTGTGTGTGTGCGTGTGTGTGTGTACATGTGTGTGCAGGACAACGACTTTTGCAGTTAATGCAGTTTCTCTATACATTAACCCCGTGTTGTTGTACGTGTGTTATATACACAGTGGGAATACAGAGTGTAAGTTGAGAGAGAGAGAGAGAGAGAGAGAGAGAGAGAGCGCGCGCGAATGTATGCCGTGCGCGCGTTATGTGCTGTACGAGATGAGCAGCGAGGATCGGTTAGCGGCGCGGCGTCCGCCGGCTAAGGTCGACGACGACGGCAACATCAGCAGCGAGTTTCCCACGTGCGGTGTCTTTGCTCCTGCTGATTGTTAACGCGCCTCTCGTACACACTCTTCTCCTGGAATTTTATATATTATACGAGTAGCACGCGGATAGATTAAAAGGGCGTTTCGTAGTGTGCGGTATATAGTAGCAATAGAGTTTTGGAGGTTATAAAAGATGAGTGCGGTACTACAGCAGCAGCAGCAGCAGCAGCAGCAGAGTGTGACTGAGGAGGAGGTCGAGGACGTTGATACGATGATCGAGGAGAAGAATCAGTTGATTAGCCGGCAATACGCCGAGATCGAGAGGTTGCAGCACGAGTTGGCCGAGATGATCGGCGAGAGAGATGCGCTGCTCTGCGAGGTCTCGAAATGCAAGTTCGAGCTGGAGATGGCCGACCTCAAGCGGCTGCAGGATGACAGGTAAGGATTAAACGAGCAGATTCTTTTTTTTTCAGGTCGATTGAGCGGGACTCTGTGTTTACGCGAGGATTAGAATGTGGCTGTGTATAAGGGCTTTTAAATGTGGTGTGATTGTCGAGTTGAGATCCTAGGTTGTTTTTTGTAGCTGAGGTGTATACATTGGGCGTGGGTCGGAGCGTGTGTATAAAGTTGAATCTACTTGAACATGAATGAACTTTGTTTGTTTTGCTTGCGTGAGTAAGGTATATCGCTCGTTGCTTGATGCTTAGCCCTATAACTTTTTTATTATCCGCCCGACCGGAATGTCATGTATTTGAAGATGAAAAATTTGGATTGGAGCATCTTCAAACAGTCCATGTGCATGTCATAATTGGCATTTAATGCTTTTTGATTAGATGTTTTAATTACTTTATTCGCATAAACATAAACAAGCTTGTAAAGCTTGTAAAGTTAGAGTTTATTTTCTTTGTAAGATTGCTTCTCATTGTATACTTTTTCGGGCTTACGCGATACGAGTTGGTGACAAATTTCATAAATAAGATTATTATACATTAATACGCAACTTCATTCTTAAACATGATTAAGATTTAACATTCTGATCTCGTAATTACTTAAAGCTGATTAAGAAAAACTCCAGTATAACTGAATTCCACTTGATTATAATTTCGGAGTAGCGTGTAAAATATCACGACGAGCATGAGCCTCGGCATGAATCGTTTTCGAAGCTGCATTAACTCATGTCAATAGCTTCGAAGTTGGTCAACAACAGTTTCTAGCTGAACATTCCTCATCCCACGAGCTTTTCCGTGGCTATATTTAATCGATCCCTGATTGTTTGTCTCGATAGTCGCCAAAAAGAGATCGACCGAATAGTAGCATTGTTCAAACAGTCATTTGTCTCAGTTGTGAAATATCTATTTATTTCAGTCGCGAGAGAGACCAGGAACTCTATCCCACCCGCGGCTGTCGTGCGCTCTATAGCTTTTTCTTTTTTTTTTAAGCTACAGCCACTTTTTCAGCGAGGGTGCGCCCTTCTATGTATCCGGGTTTTATCATCATTATTAATCGGTCACCCGAAAATGATACCCCAAGGATAAAAATTTAAGGATTGATCGTTCGCTTCCTGGGAAAAGACGTAAGTGACGTCCTTCGATGTCTGGCTAGTGTACCATAATTTTCGCTAATACGGGCTGTCGTTTGTCACTTTTCTTTTTTAAGTTTCAATATAAATGATTTTCTGGCAAAATCCCTTTAGTTATATTAAAATGAAGTTGTTATACTTTGTATTTTGTTCGTACTGTTATGGATATACGTAAAACTCGTCGTAATTTTCTTCAGTATGTGTAATCAGATACTCTAAAACAATATTCTTTGTTATTCAAATATAAACAGCTATTATTCATAAGAATGTGTATTCGCGTGCTTGGAAATTGCATGCAAAAAAGTGAGTGTGCGTCATGCTATTCAGTATTTTTAGAATAAATCACACGCCAAGAGATGTGTGCAAATTAAATTGGTTTCGTCGCAGGAGTTGAAACAGTTTGCGACTGACTATGTTTTTGAAAATTAAAAGAATTAAATGTCACTCAGACACAGTATAATGTGTGTGTGTGTGTATGTTTATTAACGTGAATATGTGCGAGTGAATGTTATCTTGTTTATGAAGTACTAGCTATTTTTAATAGTATTTATTTGTTGTGTTCTAAAATTTGTTTCCCTGTAATCTTATTTTAAGACTGACGTATTTTTAGAATTATTTACATTGTTATGATATCTTCTTTATTTTTTAAATAGAACTAACGAAGGTCAATCTAAATCCTAAACAAATTGGACATCAATCTTCTCTCTTATAAGCAAAGCATTTCCAATCAAAGCAATGAACAAGCTATCGTCGACTGTATGCAGTTAATGGAATGCAGTCCCATGTTTAATTTCAAATAAAACCGCTGCCGCGCGCTTGTGGCGATTAACGCTTAAATTAATTATTTCCCCATAAAAGAAAAAATTGAGGAGATTCGCTGCCGCACTTTTCCTCTCTGCTCCGCTCTCGTCACCCGCGTATATAAAGCCGCCCAGATGAGTTTTCATAATTACACTATAGCACTGCTCAAAAAGTCGATTTTCCCCAGTGAGATTAAAACCCTTGGCTCGTCGACGAGCCGGTAATTTTCAAAAAAAAAAAAGATAAAAGAAAAGGAACCTGCCTGTGGAAAAAATTAAGGAAAAGGAGATTTTCAGTCCTCGCTTTCTGCTCTATAGCAGCGATTTTCATGCCCTCGCAATAATTATACGAGAGAGGCTAAACGCGTTTTTAAAGGCTGCCATGCACTCGCTCACGCCCACACTCGCCTCGTGCTTCCGAGAACACGTAGTGGCTGCTGCTGCTGCTGCCGCTAAGACTCTCGCACACAGTCGTGCACATGGTCTGCTGCTGTTGTTACTGCGGCTACTGCTGGTTGGCCTGTATAAGTGAGCTCTCCAAGTGGTCGCCACCGGCGACGTAGGCGTGTGTGCACATGCAGACAGAAAGAGAGAGAGAGAGAATTTTCTCGTTGGAATTTTTAGAAAAATTAATGACGGAATTCAGGTGTATTTCTAATAAGCGTCGAGTATTATGACATTTCCGTTCTGCTAATAATGCTTGACGGCTTACGCTACAGCGAGCAAGACACGTTGCGGCTGCTTCTGTTTTCGAGCGAATTTAAGCCATTGAATGTATAAAGAGAATAATTCATTGCACTGAAAGGGTCTCTTTGTAAGTGCAAGTGAGTGCAAGAAAATTATCGTTTTTAATGCAGAATTAGGTTTATGATTCGATAATCTAGTTGTATAACACATTATAATCATGTCGACTAAAATCTCTTTAACTCAATCTTTCTTCGAGATACTTTCAATTAAGGATGTTGAATGGAAAATTTTCACTTAAATCGCAAAAACACCGTCAAAGAGAATTGAGTTTAGAGCCCGTAAAAAGTTGAATATAATAGTCCAACTTATTACGTTCGTCACATGCGCGCGATAATTTTTACCTCGAATATCTCTCTCTCTCTCTCTCTCTCTCTCTCTCTCTCTCTCTCTCTCTCTCTCTCTCTCAGCAATTTTTACGGGAAAAATTCTCTCCACGTCCAAAGAGCATCCTTTTCTCTCTATATATCTCTCTCTCTCTCTCTCTCTTGCTTGCCTTCTCCAGAATCGTCGATTCGTGGAATGCGACACGCAACAACGGCATCCCGAAAGACAGAGAGAGAGAAAGCAAGTTTTTCGCTAACGTGTGCGTGTGTGTGTGAGTGCGCCTGGCACGTTCGGCTCGTGACAATGTAGTCCAGGTACCTTAGACTTTTTCATCAAAATAATTGTAATCTGAGATGTTCCGGTGCCTATTTACTAATTCGAGGACGTACATTACGAATCCCAACTTTAGAACAGTGAAAAGTGAACCCAAAATTATTTAAAAAATGACTAAATAAGCCTCAGTAATAAATTGATGTGTTTTTTCAAGACGAACAAAATGAGGTAATTTTAAATTAAAAGAAATATTTATTAGTTTTTTTTGTAAATTGCTATAGAGGAACCAAGGAAACACGCATATATATTGCAGGCTGTGTCTCTCTTAACTATCTTTCTCTCTCTATTTCTGGCCTAAGGGTCGTAACCTTAGAGGCCTGAGAGGGGGCGTGAGGGTTAAGAAAGAGAAAGGGAAACGAAGGAGTCGATGCTTTTACGCGCCTTTGAAAGTGTTCGGTGACTTCAAAAAGTTATATGCCATATCGAAGACTTGTTCTTTTTCTCTCGTCTTTTTAATAGGGTAGCATGCTTTGCGTGTGGGAAAGAAAGGAAGATATAACGTATTTTCGATCTTACCGGATAAGAAATGAAAGCTTAAAAAGTTTTTCTTTTTTCCTTTTCCATGCCACTTTTCGATGCACTCATTCGGAGCCACTAAGAGAGAGAGAGAGTGAGAGAGAGAGAGAGAGAGAGAGTTACGTAACATAGAACGTGCATATATGGATGAACAATGTATGGATTTAATCGTCGCATTAATGTGCCGCGATAACACTGGGAAACTCTGATTGTTGAAAGAAAGGATTCATATTAGCGTTTTATGAGGGAGAGAGCGAGTGTGTATTGGGTAATGTGCTGCAACACACGAGGTTAATGCAGCTCGCCTATTCATGCATTATTGATCCATTGAGCTTGACATTACCGAGTGTACACACACACGCGCACATACACACACGCACACACACAAGCACACACTGGCTGAATTTGAATAGTTGTAATTCATGCTGAACGGGTTTTGAAAATGCTTTGAAACGACTTTCCTCGCTGCTGCTGCTGCTGCTGCTGCTGCTTTTAAACAATCTCCGACTTTGGTTTATGATGACTGGGCGATTTTACTGCGAAATATTGAGCTATAAATTCGCGAAAAAATCGCGATGCATAAACAAAGGTAATAAAATTAGTATTTAATGTTTTTACTGTATATGGATGCATCGATCAGTAGTCATGGTTTCTGAATAGAAGCGATTTCCGTTCGAAACAAATTGTTTTGGTGTATTGAATGGAGCGACACACTTCTATATTATGCGAGACGACATTTCACACACTATGGAATGCGTAAATTTCAAAAGACATTCTTAGCTACCATTTGTAATCAGCTAGTGGAATGTAAACAAATCTCGTTCAAAATCAATTAAGCCACACTTTTGAATGTGTTTTATACACCTAATTCCATGGTGCCACATAAATCTGTTAATTTCTTCGGTATAGAATCAAGTGATTATGTATATCGATCAAATTGTAGCGCTTTGTACTTAGTACATAAACAATATACTTATAAATGTTCTTAATCTACTTCTTGTACAGTATTTAAGATGCTTTCGATTACAGAGAGCGAAATTTTAATACAGGTCTCCGAACCAGAGATAATATACTAGTGAAAATTCAATGTACTCCAGATAGTTAAAAACTGACTAGAAACTTCTTTACTATTGATATATAGAACGGAAATTGAATGTTTCTTTTGTCATGTGTGAAATCATTGTTAAAGTTGACAAGGTCTACCTATATACTTCACGACTGAACCAAGTACACTTTTTCTCGTATTTATGCAAAAAGAAAATGCGCTATTCATAATACAAAGTCTAATAATGAAGCACGCTTATATTTGTTGTTTACGAATCATTGTCTTGGTTAATAGTAGCTTCCAATGACATGCGAATTTCTGTACTACTTAACGACGAGCTAGCATAATGGTACCGAATACACAATTAAGCGCAATCAACACGTTTCATTCTCATTGGCAATAATCGACGAAGTATTAATTTCTTAACGATCACGTTTAGACGATTCCTCGAAACGACATCTTTCGATTAGAAGGAAATTATTCACACTCGGGAAGCGCTGACAAACAAATTATCGACAATAAACAAGCTGCTCGACAGGAGCGAGAGAAACGATCAGCGGTGCGAGTTTAGCAACGTGTAATATTAGAGAGAACGATGGTTGGTGTGCAATGAAGAGCGTATATAAGAGCATCGCGCAAAGATCAGACTCGAAGGGGGTCGATCGTGCAATCACACACGCAAACACTCTTACACTTGGTTGGTGCGAGGTTATATATATATATATATCTCGGAGCAACGGCATGCGGCGAGGCGATCGCAATCCGTAAAAGGCAAAATCACGCGCGATCGAGCTCAGACGCGTGAGCGCGTGCAGTCATCAACCGGGAGAATTAAAGGCGACGTCATAGCGACGACAGCTCGACGACAACACCGACGACGACAACGACGACGGGTGGAGGGGGGGGGGGGATAATTAACTTAAAAGCCTTAACGCTCGTTTCGACCAAGAAAGCCTTCGCGCAATCGAACATCTCTCGCTTTAAAGACTTTCCACTTAACCTTAACTCGCCTTCGGCTATCCTCTCTCTCCAGCCAAGCTCGTTTATGCGCGCGCGCGGCAGCCTTCTTATTCTGCGCTTCTCTTCAATTTTACAGTCGTGATAATATCGTGCTGTGCTTCAAGGGACTTATGTACGCATGACTAGGCAGGCGATCTGCTGTTGCCTTACTTCGCCACCACCAGCTCGTATAGACATATACTGCAACCGATTGAGTTTCCTCGATTTGCAAGTATTATTTCTATTGAGCTTTTTGTAATGCATGCAAAGCTCCGAAGAGAGGAGATGGTTACTTAGTAGTCAAATGAGTGGAATAAGTGTAGATTTATTTATTGCGGTGAAGCCATATGGTGGATATTTAGAGTCTAATGAGAGCAAAAAATTGGATTGGATCGTCATTCAGAGGGAAACTCGGAGGGAAATATAAATTATCGCAATGGCGATGTTGATACGTAGAAGAATTCAGATTTTTTTCAGAACTATTAAAATTTCTTTATTACGATTTTCTGTGAACTTATAGTCATTAAAAGTTAAGTAAGTTTTAAAGCCTTTGTCGGCATCACGGTATTTTCTTGGATTTAAGATTTTTTTTATCAGACTTCACATTACTCATCTATGGCGTTATTTCACTGAAGGTGTATCAAACGAAAATCATTATTGTAATGATATTTAAAATAAAAAAGAGCATTACTATAAAGCTCTTATTATCGAAAAATTAAATATTTATGATCACTTTAATCTCGCTGAGTCATTCTCTAAATTTTCCAGAGGTAATGAAGCATTATCGACAACACATTTCACTTGGAAGTAATTATACCGTTTTTCATTACACCCATTTATAATGTCAGAACAATTCGTTCTTAAGTACTTGTTTTCGCAATATTGATTTTCGCAAACTTTAAAATAATATCCCCTTCAAACTGGAACCCACCAATTCCAGTTTGTATCCACGGTACAAGAGCAGCTCTTCCACGAAAATCTGACGCTAACACAGAAAGCGTCGTGTACAAATCTTTCCACGTATTATGTATATACATAGAAACTCTCGCAAAGCCATCCGTGGGGCCAGGGATTTGCTAATTTTTTTATCTCAATACAAAGAACCGTGTTAAAGCCAACGGTTCGCCAATGCTGAGGTCACTTCTTTTTTTGAAAATATACCTATACCCGCGCGAGTATACGGGATGGGAAATGAGAGATAAAGAGAAAGATAGACTTGTTATTTGATTTGTCATTGCGTAATACCCTCGTATACCTACGCGAGGGCATATATACGCGCGAATACTTATACGTGGCCGCGGCGGCGATGATTGACACGAATCACGCCGTGTTTGGAAGTCTCCGCGCGCAGCGAACTCTGCGACTTTCTTTTTTTTTTTGTTCACGTGTGCTCGTTGGTACGTGTATATGATGCAATTCGCACTCGCTCCGATGGCCGTTTTTGACTCCTTAAGGCCATTGTCTTTCCTTCTTCACCTCGTCTTTTTGTACTTTCAGCCGACAAGAAGTGACGATGTGTGGTAATTGAAATGTAAAGAGGTGTCGCTTCTTCGTCTTCTTGGTCGTACGTTTCTTCTTCTTTTTTTTTTTGTAAATCGAGGATGGTTCAAGGACCTCCGTCGATGAGAATAATCAAAACTGTGTGTGAACAATAAGAAGGATAAGGCGCGCGCGTCGAATTGTGTGTGGCCGCGGGGTCTTGAGCTTATGCAAATGTCGAGTCTTTAAGCTTGATTTACATTGCCAGAAAGAGAATAGCGCTTGTAAGCCTCGTTGTATAGTTGTTTTGAAAAATGCAGAACGATATTTGATATCTTGCAAGAATCGAGCCTTTCTATATAAATCGAAGGATGCTCACGAGTTCGTCGCTAAGCTCAGGCTGAGCTTTAGAAGCTGTGATCCAAGTGCTTGATGTTTCACCCAAGTGTAAATATAAGCACGAAATTTGAGTTGGAATTTAATCAACGCTCATCAAACATCAAACCTCTTTACTTCCGCTAACCACTTTCCAAGTTCGATTGCTATTCGCAGAATTTTATAATCCACCGTTACGTATATATATATATATGCTTGGAAAATCCAACGGATATACAAATAATTCGGATTCCACTCGAAGCCGTACTTACACTCGCGACGTACAAATTAATCCCTCGTAAATTTAATTCATTTTCCAGCGACGCGCCTATCTTCGCTTTAGTCGACGGTCCTTCACGCCCACACGCGCACCCATCACTCGTTTTATTAATTAAAAATGGGTAGACACGCAAAAGAGCCATCGCGGATTCACATACGGTAATTGAAATTCAATTAAAGAAACTACTCGCACACGCGCCGATGATGATTGCAGCTCGCGCGCGCGGGGTATTTTCTAAATGCGTGATTGCAGTCACCTGACAACGCGCGCCAATCTATCAAGTGTGCATGGGCTCGAAAAAATGTATATATATATATACCGATTAACTTCCGTTCCGTTTCGTCCCACGTTGAAAAGAATGCCGCCGCTGTGGTTATGTGTGTATAATACGAGCGAAAGGTCCAGAAGCCGGTGACTCGGATATAGATGGAAAAGAAAAAAAAAAAGGGAAAGCAAACGCGCGTATGTGTATGTGTGTCCGTGCAGCGTTTTCGTCCTACGCGTATATAACTGCGATTTTCTCGTGATATAAATTTCGAAACCGCAATTGATTTATCTCACGATATAGAAGCGCTGAACCGATGGAAAAAGACGACCATGTCTTGCTTATTTATCTCTGTCGATTTTCTATATATATATCGAGCGAGCAAAAACCGTTGATTCACCCACGCGATTTTGATAGTATTCTTGTATCTTCTGTTTCTGTTGCGTTTTTTATCGTTATTTTTTTTTTTAATTTTGCACTCGGGATTAGAATTCAGAGCAGTCTTTTCGCCCACGTTCACTGTGTATTTTTTTATGCCTAGGCATTTATACGAGATGTTTAATATACTAGTTTTAAATAAAAGTTGTATGTTTTTGTTATGTATTAAACAAAATAAAAAGTCGAGGTTTACGCATTATTTATAGTGTGATTTTGTACTATTTGTTTTATAGATTTTAAAGTTCTACTTTGAACAGGGGTATGTAACATTTTTTTCTCTATTTTAATTAATAAATGGCTGAATCAAATAAGTAAATCAAATTTATTGTTTAAGAATATAAAGTCATTTATTTAGCTTAGCCTATTGTGTCAAAATAAAATTTATTGGTATTTAATGAGCCATCTGTTTCGAAACTTATTTAATAACATGGCGACTCGATTGATCATTTTGAAGCGTGATCAATCAACTCAATTTACTCATGCATGCTTTGTTAAACTAAATGTGTACTTTACGTTTATTTCCAAAATAAGCATTTATTTGACTGTGTCTTTAAACGTCTATCCTTACTTTATGCGCAATTTATGACAATGAAGCTTACGACTTGTTATAGATTTTTTCCAATCATGCGATTGTTGAGAAAAAGTAAATGATTCTCAAACTAAAGTGCTAGTAATTGAGGAGATAATTGATTATTCATCTCGATTTTATCTATTGGTTTTGCGCTATAACGACACTTTTATTTGATATAAAAATCACTAAATAAATATTTTACTCATCGTTAAAGGAAGACAATACCCAAATAAGTGGCGTACAAGCTCATAATTATTAAAACTAACAGCCGCCGCCAACAAAAGAGAGCGCATCTATCGAGTTATCCGTTCTCTCTCTCTTTTTCTCCCGCATTGTGTATCAGCTTACACCATTACTTTTATTTTCCATCTCGAACGACTTCCTCATTTAATAAACCGAGAGAAGTGCTAGATATATAAGAGAACAGAAGCGTTAATGTCACCGGCATCATTATACGCAACATTCACGCATGCACGTATACACGATCCTTCTCTCTCTCTCTCTCTCTCTCTCTCTCTCTCTCTCTTTCATCTCGAGTCCCACCAATGAACATCGCCGAATATCGTCATTTAATGAACATCGCGTGTCTCGAGTTCCCTCAACTTCAACGTCGCGGTATTTTTCTTCCATAAAACCCAGTCTCTCAGTCTGATCCTCTTCCTCGGATTCGAAGCAACGCGTAAAAAATCTCTCTCTCTCTCTCTCTCTCTCTCGTCATTTCGCCTGACAAAGCAAGAAAAAGCCTTATATTTGCAGAACCGTGCGCTGGGTTTTATTGTTCGTGGCGGTTCAAGTATACCCCTGGAATAAAACGGAAAACTTGCGCGAGAGGCGAAAAGCGAGACGGAAGTACACGCGCTCTTCGTATATATAAGGACTTTAAGGGCGGCACGTGGGTATATATATACATTGTGTGTGGCTTGAGGGAAAGTGGGGAAGTCACGTGTGTGCGCGTCAAGAGAAAGAAAAGCCCGAGTGCGTCTGTGTGTAGGTGCGAGGGAAATGGAGCGGAGAGTACAGCGGGAAATAGTGGAGCGACAGAGAGAAGACGAAGTAGAGGCGGGTAATGAGAGGAGAGAAAAACAGGTTGACGCACGGGGCGCCGAGAGGCATGTGTGCACGGCGGGAAATAAGAGTTCTGGCGAAAATTTATAGGGGGTCTCTAAAAAAATCCATTTTGAGAGAAAATCTAATAAACTTACAGAGAAGAAAAAGAGAAATTCAATTTATCGAGGCGAGATTCATGTAATTTGGTCCGATACGCTGTAATCATTCTTAGGAAGTTGGTATTATATGTCGCCACGTTAACCAGCTTACGAGAAAAATAAAAGACTTATTCTTTCTGTAAAAGACTAAAGTTGGCAAGCCCGACTTTTCTTCGATAATTAAAAGATAATAAAATTAGAAAATACAATTATTTTGTGTTTTAATACAATGCAGTAATTTAATAAATGTTACTTAATAAATACAATTATTGAAAAACAATTTAAAGAAACAATAATACGTTATGAGCTTAAAAGTATATAATTGATTATAAAAGTATACTAACAATAAGTTCTCAAAATAATATATATCCACTGGCGATTGATTTTGTCCCACGTCATGTTTGAGCCTTATATTACATTTCTTCCGAGAGGAGAAAAAAGTTTCATCATGCGTAAATAAGTCTACATTTCTCATACGCTTTTGCTTCTTTCATTCACACCCTTATTGAAATATTTGGCGAGTATAAGAAAAAGAAAAGAAGAACATTTCCATTCGAGTTTTTACAACCCTGACCCCATCTAGAGTCAATTGAGATAATGCCAAGTCACATCTGAAAGATAAAATTAATCAAATACAAAAACCACAATAAAGTTTTGCCCTACTTAAATTTGAATGCCGAATAGTATTCTTTCTACAAACTCACTGTAATACTAGAGTTCGCGAAGATGACACACAATTCTTCAAGTGAGATAATGTATTAATTCAGAATTAGAGGATCCGTAACATTTGATATCAGCAATGAATAAATTTGAAATAGGGGTCACCTTGATGACATCGCCCAGCTAAGCCTGTTTGAATACAATTTCATGTAATACGCGCACTTGTTCTAAACACGTGCAATTATAACCCTTCGCGTGCACAATATTCGCTTCATCTCGCTTATATAAATGCGCGCCCGATTCCAAAGCGCACACTTAATATTAATAGATTCTCACATAAGGATGCTCTATAGCAAAGTCGTTAACCTCGTACTAATTGCGTGCCTAACGCGGCGCACAAACTTTTAGATGTTTATCGAATCACTCGTTTCTCCTTACTTATAACTATTCTCAAACGCGCAACGAGTTTTTCTTTACCGCCGCGCCGAAAACACGGGAGCTTAAACGACTCGGGACAAGTATATATAGAGAACGAAGAAAGAAAAGCGAAATAATGAAACTCATTGTATAGATAGCCGTGCACACACTATACTGGAGGAGCGAGAAAAAAGAAAAGAGCAAGACAGAGATAAAGACGTTAAAAGGGAGCCGAAGGTGGAAGAAGAAGAGAGCGAGACGTACACACACACACACATATATATATATATATATATATATATACATATACACGTGTAGTAATGAAGAAGGAGGCGAAGCAGGACGTTCCCACCGCTCGGAATCAAATGAGACAAGCGAGCCGTGATAGTCGCACGCATATATGAACTTGCCTACTGTGTCGTTATACTTATTAATCCCCGGAGAGAGATAATTAGGGCTTTAAGTAGGCAACGCGAGTGAGCGAGACAGAGATAGGCATCCTTTAAAGTTGACCTTTAATTCACGGCTTCAATTACCCTGCACACAAGGGAGGGAGAGAGAGAGGACACAAGTATATTTACATTCACGTGCACAACTTTATACATATACGCGTGAGGCGGCGGCTACGGCGCTTATATGCAGCGCAATAATTACATAAAAGTCTGCGTGTGTACGCCACTTTTCCCCTCGAAAGCGCAATTTCAATGTTGCGGATGTGAAAACCGAGGGCTGCGCCCAGTGGTGCACATATACACATATATATATTTTATTATATATTCATCTCTTTATGCGCTTGGCTTTTAATTTCAATATCGTGTATATGTGTTCGTGTACACAAGTTTAAATGTCTATGTAATCCTGTCCGTGTATGGGCAGCACCAACATACGCGAATTCATTGCCTTCGGAGGGCTCTCGACCAGCTCATGCTGGACTGGTGTTTATGCGAAACGCGTGAGAATTGCGCAATGATGCCGAAAGTGTCTTGCGGTCACTCTCTCTCTCTCTCTTTAGCGCGCGCGTATACTCGCTCTCGTCGTACTTGCTCCACTTTGATGCTACGAAAGATATTGGTTTTCAATCCTTATATACGTTTCGAATATAGTATCCAAGTTAATAACTATTACGGATTTTATCCGTTTGCTGATGAAGTCGTTTAGTGAATACTACGTTGGGCAAAGTGCACTGCAGTATACAACATTCGTCGTCATTTTTTAACGCTTAACAATCCTGATGCATAGCCGGAGGAAATTCGCAACAGATAATCCGCTGAGCAAACTTGTTATACTCGAACTCGCGCGAGAATTTCGCAGAAACTGTGCGAATAAGTATGCAGCGGGTTATTTAATGAATATATTTGCCTAACTATATAAACATCCTCGCTTCTAACGTCTATGAATTAAAGTTCGCCCATGTGAGAACTCGGCGCACACACACATTTTAGTGCGATCTCCGCGAAATGTACATACCTTTACATAATTCATTTAAAGAATATCCAAATTCACATGTTTGTGCTTGTCAAAGATTTCTGGACCTGAAAAACTCACACCCACACAGCAGCGTCTCATTCGCTATTTTCTGTAACACGCACGCGAATTTTTCACAAATGCTCGATTGATACCACACGTGTTACATCACATATAGTTCCGGTGTACATATTTCGCCAAGCGTCCATAATCTCGCGCATATCTCCAAATCTGCCAGAGCAGAGATACAACTCGCCCAGAGATCGATACTCGAGGAAAAAGCGAAAATCGAGAGAGAGAGAGAGAGAGAGAGAGAGAGAGAGAGAGAGAGAGAGAGAGAGAGAGAGAGAAAGGCAATATGGGGCGCCTGGCTGTCGCCGTCCCGCACCACACGGATTTTTGCATGTATATATATGCGTCGAGAGAGTCGATATTCGAAAGTGTTTCGAGGCTCTCTTCTGGTAGCGAGCTGAAGAAATCTGGCGCGCGCGCGCGGCGACGACCTTGGGAAGGATCCTACTGACCTGCCGGAACCTTGATATTATATAGCAGAGAATGTGATGCACATTCCGAATTCGAACACTGCGCTGCTGCTGCTGCTGTTGCTGCCGTAGTTGAAGAGAACCGGTTTTTCTCCCTCTACTATGTACCATCAATCGCCAGCTTCTTCTATCCGTATATGTGTGTGTTTCTCTTATGGTTTTTCCCTTACTGAGCCTCGTGTGTTTTCTCTACGATCCTTTTCTCGATCTCTGTGCCTCTTCAGAAAACAAACAGATCCGTTCAAGACTCTAAGCAGGTTTTCGAATCAGGATAACTTTTGAAGCTCAACCGCAAACGAGCCTCTGGCGGCCTTAGAAGGTCGACGATTAATTTCTGGGCGAAGATGGCTTTGTGTGGTTTCGGTGGTTTTTCACCTCTTTTGATTTGCGTTTGGCCGTTTTTTTTTCCGAGAAAGCCATGGCCGTTGGGCCACGCGCCGCTTTTATGACGCCTATAAATAATGATACTTCGTTAAAACGAGTACAAAACTATATTGTATAACCTCTCTCTCTCTCTCTCTCTCTCTCTCTCTCTCTCTCTCTCTCTCTCTCTCTCTCTCTCTTACTTTTTTTATTGCTTCTTCTTCCTTTTTGATGATTGCGTCACTTTCGGTTGACTGTCGTGGTTAACGAATATTTGGTCGAAAGTGATTAACGATTTTTATTATTCGCAGTTATAATTTGAAATATTGGTATATGCGTCGATCGATATATTTTTAGTGCAATATTTTCTAGAGCCATAAATGCGATATGGAAATAAATTTGGTTATAAAAAAATTTGCATAATTCAACATTCCAAGCCTAATTTATAATATAAAACAAAAATTAATAATATTCTATTTTGTACACAGAATTTTAATTCTATCGTTTAACATTCGTCTAAATTATGTTTGGTATTTCTCGTAATTAAATTGGTATTTTTCCGATACAAACACAATAATAATTATAAACTGCATTATATATGATCATAAATCTGCAGAAAATGTAACTAAAAATGAAGATAATTCTGAACAAAAACTACAACACAGATTTAATGAAGAGTAGTTGCAAGTGTTAAGCGGATGATGGAAAGTGTTTACTCGTCACCTGTCGTTCATAACGAGTAGCGAGATATGATGATACGATTATCGCAGTGAAAAGCCAATATCCACTATTTATTCTACATATAGATTTGACGAAGAAATAAGAACTAAAGCTTTATTAAATATACAGCTATCGATTTCTTATCCGTACATACACACATTTTGGTATCGCTTCATCTTCCCGCTCGGTTCGCCAAGAAACAGCCAATGCCGCTATAAAAAAAAAGTCAAATCCATAAAACGTCGCCGCGTTTATATTTGCACCAAACTTAATTATAGACAAAGTATTTCCAGTTAATTCACGTGCTATCATCTACTAAAAATTTCCGTTGCGCAGCTTAATACCTCTGCCCTGTGCCGCCTTTATTAATAAACCCCAAATATAAATTTCCCCGTAATACCGTAGACTCGGCAAGCCGAGAAAAGGCTAGTGTGCGCAGCATTATCGGACAAATTCCACATGGACATAAATATAAGAATTTTTGCACGTGGCATTGCGCATAGCGCTGCAAGCGAGGAAGAAGAGAAAAAGAAGGTGCAGATACCTGCTGCGGCTGACGTGGCCAGATAACGGCTATCGGCAATCTCGCGACTATATCGCCCGCGCGCCAGGTACATTATAAAGCCGATATATTGCGTATATATATGCGGCGCGGGGCCATAACATCCCGCGGCGGGTCTCTTTTGTCTTTTCGCGATAAAACAATAATCGGCCATTTCTCTCTCGCCTCCGTCTCTTTCATCGCGGTCGAGAGAAAAATTTATATTGGACCTTGGCAAAAGCTCGACTATACGCACACAATAATATATCTAATAAAGCGCGAGACTCGCATTAGTCACAGGCGCTCGTTTTTCCTAGATCTCGCCGGTTTTACATGGCCGCGCCGCGCGACTCCGCGTGCATGAATAACGCGGCGCGGACAAGTCGCGATGAATAACAAGCCGTTGGAGGTGTATTATTATATAGCCATGCGGCAAAGGCTGCGTGCGCGCGGCGCAGAGAGCATCTCGAGAGCAATAAAAAATCCGTGGGGAAAGATAATTCCTGTGCACAGTCTAGAGCGAGACGATGGTGCTGTTGTTGCAGGAAGCGAGTCGGCTTTGTGAGTCGAATACCAATTACGTCTGCTATATACTGCACCTCTCTCTCAAGAGAGATATTGTCCATAGGATCGTTTCGTTTTGCCTAATCGATGGGAAAGTGAATTTAGCATATTTCGCAACGATCGACCCGCACCAGCATCGCGATTAATATATAATCGATCGTTTCGTTTCAATATTGCGATTTTGCAAACTTACATTATTTGTGCACACTTAATTTTATATAACATTTTTACGTAAAAGTCTGCGAATGCGCACAATATATTTTCTTTTTTTTTTACATAATATTAATGCGATAAAGTGGCATGCTGCGTGACATACAATATTTATCATCGGTGATATCATCGCACGGTACGATTCCAAGCAGCGATCGTGCACTTATCTATATAGAGAAGAAAACTCGCGACTGCGATTGCAGCGAAAAATTCCAAGTCGCATGGAAACAGCTGCGGAATAAAAGATTCACCAAAAAGCGTATAGAAAACGAGCGAAGAAACATCGGCTTTCGTTATCCGTCATCGACCATGCTGTCCACACACGTTCACGACAAATCCCAATATTCCCGTAGCAAATATTTCTCTTGCCTCCCGTCTCTCTCTCTCTTTCTCTCGAGGGCCGCGCCTTTTTCTTTCCTAGACATTTGTTTTTCGTACAGGACACTGCGGGATTCTCGCAACGTACCACGTGTAAGAAGAAGAAAAAAAGGAGAGAAAGAGAGAGCGAGTGTGTCTAATCTGCGCGCAGTTTGCAGCTCGTTCCTTCCATCGGCACTGGGATTTCGGGAAAGCAGCAGCAGCGCCATTGTCCTACATACAGCTGGTGACGACGACCACGATTTTTGGCCATCTGGTAGTAATGTGCCAAGAGGCACTACAGGGTATATATATATACATATATAATTGGCCGTGCATGCGCTCATCCTCCCACTTTTACTCGCTCTTCTCTCGAAGCTTCTATACAGAGCTGTGGACGCTTTATATTACGAGCACACGTGTTTGTCGGCTGCTGCTGCTAGTTCACTGCTTATTTTTCTAGGTACGGTGGAACAGCCTCGTTGGACGTAAAAACTGCAAATGTTGTTCTTTGGGGGACTGCGAATGGTTGTTGTTTTGGACTTGGTTTCGCACTGTTTTAAGTAGATACTATGATATGCCTATAGTGAATAATGGTGGTGTGTATACAGTCTCGGAGGTTTCGGAAATGTAGGATTTTTTTATTGCTCTCACTGCTATCGTAATCGTTTCTGATGTAAGTTTCATTTGTTTTCGAGATAAGTTAGTTGGATTTTAAATAAAAGTATTAGCAGTTGTTTACAATAAGTTTTCAAATTCTTCTAGGTCAGTTGGGTCATTGTTTTTTTTTGCATTCCTGCTAAAATATGAATATGTATATCGCTTTCGTAATCAGCGAATATCGTTCGAAAAGGAAAGAATTAATATTAAAACCTGACGGTGAAATGTGCGGCACTTTGACCAATTAAAACGAATATATTAGAAAAGTGCCAACTCGTTATATCTGATGTTTTTATAACTTCTAAATAGCAGTAGTTCGCTTCGGCAATCCCCATGTGAGTCCGGAAATGAGATCATTAACAAGCGAAACGAATTGAGTTGCGACAGGGCTCGCTTTTTTTTAGTCACATGGAATGTAACGTAAATTTCAAAGAAACTCATGTCGAATTTAGTAAAGTACATTTGCTCGTTTAATTTCTTAGAAAACTTCATTTTCTCGAAAAGAAAAACGTTTATCTATATGCAAACTTTTGCGTGGTATATTAAAAACAATTTTTGCACGACGAGAAGCTGGAAATAAATGTTTATATTGAAAGTGGTGTGATACTCGCAATGTACTGTTAGATCAATTACTAATTAACTATATTAAATACTTCTAATTATACGTTTGAAATACAATAATGTACGCATATGCTAGAAAAAATAACGGAAGTCGATTTCCTCGACATACATAAGTCAAGAGAAGCAAATATTTTTTGTATGAGATTAATATTAACGTAAGGTAACGTTTTTATTAAGGTAATGTGCTATGAGCGGAAGATTTCTACATTACCGGTTCATGCATTTAACGAAATATATAAAGATAGAAATTAATTTTTTTGAAAAAACTTTCTGTCACTATCTCGGTAATGATGTAAACATTGCTGGGTTCAAGTTTCATGTTTATTTTATTTAATTTGAATTAGCTGTAATTCTACAAAACTTTTTTTAATTTGTCGAAACGACACGCAAAACATTTTAACCAGTAAATGATTTACACTGCAATAATGTAGACTTACATCAATTATAACATCGTAAAGTATGTGATTCATTAAAAATATTATATTTGTTGTATATTTTATGTCAATCACAAGTAAATGTGAAAACACATATATAACGTGCAATCAAAAAACATACACTATATAAACATAATCCATCGATAATGATTAATGAATTGTCGGCAAATCGTCAAACTGCGAATCAGCCGTGAAAGATACTCGCTTTTTAAATTTAAATTAAAAATAAAAGCCCGTCCGAAAATGGCGCTGCGTTACGTATCTCGCCCCTGGTTAAAATTCGTGAATCCGTGGAAATTCACAGCAGGTATGGCGTGTACAACATATCCAGGTTACGCGTCATCTGCATTCTCTCGCCAGAGAGAGAGAGAGAGAAAAAAAGCTTGTAATATATGTCTGACTGTGCATGATAAATAATGCTCAGTGGCACTCCAACAATGGGCATTATGTAGAACAATACACGTTTTTTTTATGTTTCCTTTTTACGCGCCTGCGAAGGAGGGAAATAAAAAGTACGACACGATTTGTATATATATTATAGATGTAACCCACGTAATGCGTTCCATCTAAAAATAGCTAGACAAGAACAAAGTTTCAGCCGCGAAATACCACGAACCTTCGCAATTACAGCTTGCGTAAAAAAATCTGTAACGATCGCCTTTTTCTTCACGCGTTTATGGCGCTTTTATATAACATCATTGCGGAAAAGTCTTCCCTAATACGACGCGCTACAAAAAAAAGCTTCGCACTTGATCCATCTACGACTTTTACATCGTCGATCATCCGTTCAGTCGTTGTAAATGGCGCCATCGCACACAAACGTCCATAAAGAAGCGCCCGTGTACAATGCACATTTGCCACTGATGGGGAAAAAGAAAAAAAAAGGTCAATGGCAAAATAAATACATCGTATAATATATCGGCAGGAAAGTGCTGAGAATTCTGTGACATGCGCTTCCACCCCCTCCCCATTCTCCACTATACACGCACACCCTCGCATGGCAGCTCGAATCAATAGCATAAAGTACATTGGGCCCAGGAAAAGGAATTCCAAACTGATTTTTCTCGGTAATAAAATTCTAAAAATATCCTATATGGTTATGGGGCGCCAACGCGAAGAAGAAGAACATGCACGCGAGAGCGTTGGTCGAGCAGCAGAGGCTAGAGTGTGGAGTTAGGCCCTTTGATCGCTCGCCCCCTACCCGCGGCAGCTACACGGAGAACAGTTTTACCCGTCCTACACCGTGCCGGCGGTAACCGCGCAAACCGAGTACGAGCGGCACAGCCTAGGAGCGTGCCGTACTCATGAGGAAAGAAGAGTGTACTTGTGTAGGAGAGGGGGACGCCGTCTCCTCCGCACACAGTTACGGAAGCGCTGCTCAAACGCGCCTCTCCTCGCTGCTCACGGGTGATGGTTGGTACGCCTTACGTGAGGTTACGCGGCACGCTGTATTTATGTGCTGCGCCCGCTACTCACGGTTTACCGTCGGTAAGCGTCGATAGCTATTGCCGACGGGTCATTCTTTGTGGATGAACCTGCGAGGAACCTTGCTGCCATTTTTGGATGAACGTTTTTGTTTTCACGCATGCAATTATATAATTGTTTTAGTGCATCTCATCGC
>UELV01080048.1:0-12961 GCA_900490015.1 Megastigmus stigmatizans | reverse complement strand
CTCTCGCCCTCTCGCCAGCTACCAGACGCACCAGCAGCACTCCAACTCTTCACGAACTCAGCAATTAGACGGACTAACAGGATTATATATAAAATTTAATAAGTTTATTTTTCACTCATTGAGTTGTTTTGTATTACAAGGATAAGTAGCAACGCAGAAAATTAAAAAGTGAGTACACTGAAAAGAAATTATTATTTCATTTTCACCTTTTTCATACACAAACACACACACGCACTCCTTTCCATTGGTGTTTCTCGAACCTTAGGGTGTCGGGGAAACCAAGAAAACCTCGCTGTTTCTCAAGTCGCAAAACGTTGGGAAAGCGAAAATCCACTACTGTTTTTCGGACCAATAGGTGCCGGAGAAAGTAGAAAAACACCTCACTCCCATTCTCAAACACACACTCCCGAAGACTATATTATAAAGAGTCCCGAGCTATTGGACGCAAGTCCATGCTCAAAAATATATTTTAACAACATTTGTGCGTCGCCTCTCGACGTCACACCATTTAACGTTATTTAGCTCCGTAAGTCTGAAGAATACGATAAAATTTGGGCAAGAACAATGGCTTTAATTTATAATAGAGACATAGTTCATAAAATTTGAACAAACGTTATTGTACCTTTGGGTGGCCATATTGAATTTCCGTCCAAACATTTTGAAAATTCAACCTTGGATTCTGAAAGAGCGGATCTTTTTACATGGGAAAACATTAACTTACTATTGAATTTTTAGCATTTTTAGTGTTTTCTAATAAAAAAAAAACACAATTGTCTGTTTGATTTCCACGTGCTCCTTAGTGGATTTTCGAATATAGAGAAATTCATACATTCAAAAATTTCTAAATGTGATATCTCAACGAATAAAATGAGATTTAAGTAAACTCAACGGCATTTGAAAGAGAAAGAATTGCACGTTAAGACACTGTGTACAGTTTAAAAAAAAAAATTGCGATGCTGAATAACCTCAAATATGTCAAAAACCGTGTCTTTTGCACTTTTAGATAAAATATCTCGAAAACCTGACGTGATAAAGCAATTCTGAAACCAGATTCGGATTCAGCGCACAATAGTCTTTGGAAAAGTATACTATAGTTTCTGTTACTAAAAATTAGCTAAATTTTGTTGGCCTGTGATTATTGTCACACGCACTGTTAAATTTTTCAAATGCTCCTTTTTTATTTTAAAATACTCTGCGACTTGTTTTGGTAGGAATATTTTAAACTCGTTATCGATTGTTACTAATGGCGACAAAACATATTTCGCTTTTATACTTTTTATAGATGTAATATTATAAATTGTATTTAATACTAAATCTTTTGTTTTTTTTTTTTAATCTAAAGATTAATCTAAATTCACTTATGAAAATCAACTGACTAATGTACATACGATGTTTAAGCATTTATAGTAAAATATAAATAAAAATTGTTTAAACATTATTCTCTCTAGCGTACGCAATAGAAACTTCATTACATTCGTATTGAGTAAAGAGAAATGATGAAGCATGTGAAGTCTTACATAAATGTGATAGGAGGTTGAAGGTTCACTGCATGCTCTGTGAATATTGAACTTTATTACGTAGGAATATGCGTAATAACTTTTCTATCTCACTCACATACTTCCTTTCACCGCAGACCAGAACAAGAGGTCAACGAAGATTCCTTTCACTTCGCGTGCATTTTTCCTTCATCTATCTTCTCGAAGTTTCCTTTTACTTCGCCTGCATCATCTATCTCACGCATGTATCTTCTCTATCTCCCGCGTATCCCACCCCCACGTGCACATGTGTGGGTATATTGCGTGTGTAGTGGAAATAGAAATGCATTAGCTTTGTATGTATTGGCAATCGATGCGTGTAGAAGTGTTGGTGAAGGAAGGCATGTAATTTGAAGGGGATAGCATGGGGAGTATATCTATAGCAAGAGCCAGAACGCACTCGATGACACTACTGATGTTCTTGAATGTTTTAGTGACATAAGTCTTCGCGGTATGTGTTTTTACGCAATGTTTTTTTGTTTCTGAGTGTAAATAATAGAGTATTAACTTATGTAATTTTATTTTAAATTTGCTAGCCTGAGGAGCAGGGTATATGTTTTACACCCAGGAAACGTCGCAAATGTAATAAAATTGTTTATTTGCTAATTCCTTTTGAGTTCCGTGAAAATCATTTGAGTCCTTCCCACCTATAAATTATATCCAACCGCTTATTGACAATGCCTTCACTTTTAATTAAGCGGTAAATCTTATGCCGGGCTATCTAAAACGAAAAAGCTCATAAAGCATACGCCATTAGGGTGTTAGATCGTCGTTCGCTAGATAACCTTTTACGAGATCTCAAACGGAAATTCGGATACGTTGGCAGACTCGAAAAAATAAAAAAAAAATTGCAATCCTAAGGGCCATTCCAGGATTTTCAAAAAATCGATTTTTTTCGATAAAAAGGTACCTTAATATCTCAAAAATCATATGCCAAAAACTTATGGGTAGGGCAAATGTTTAAGTACTCGATTTTCAAGTTGAAGCATATCTCATCTGGGCCCACAGCGAGCTTTAAACGCGTTCATCTCAAAACGACTTTTTTGAGTTGGCCGGGCTCCTAACTCAAACAATATTCAATAGATTAACTTGAGATTTTAGCAATATATTGAAAACGATATCCTCTATAGAAGTATGCAGGATTTTTTCGATATTTTGCGTAGTTCTCTTTTTATAAACTATTTTCGAACAATTTTTAACGTCATTTTCCACCTTTTTTCTTCAAAAGTGCGCCATTTGGTAAAAATCAACATATCGAAAAAATTCTATGTACTTCAATAGCCATTACTATATATTATCGAGAACATTTTTTATTTTAATCATAACTCAAAAATTGCAGGAGCTGTGGGTGCGACCGTTGATCCTGCCAGGCTAAAATTGAAAAAAGGCGCAACTAGATTACGAAACAGAGAGTTCACACGGAGATGATGAACCAGAAATGACAAAACAAGATCATATTTTAAACAAATCACACAGAAAATATAATATAAAAAAAGATTTACTGAGGTGGAAAAATTAAAAGATATTCTGGATTATTTAAAACTAAAAAATACTTCGTCATCGATGTACTTTAGTTTCGATATGTTTATTTGGCATACAAGCCCACAAGTCACTAGCACGCCGATTACAGACATCAGCAGAAAAGTATTAAAAATTAACAAAACCACGATTATAACAGGTGTAGAAAAATCAGACAATGTAAAACAATTGAATCCTAGGAAAAAAAGCTCAATAAGTTCAACAACCCAGTTTTACCTTAGCCCTTTAAGACCTCCAGGCGTACCAAAAGAGGCAGACACTACAAAAGATCTGAATTCATCACTGCTTAGATCCACGAAAATGCCCAATATAGAAAATTTAGTGTCATCCTTTATGCAATTAAAAAATAAAATAGGAATAGGGACAGATTTGATGAAAGCCCGATTCGTAGATATCGACGAAAAGAGGTACACGGAAGAGCTGGTCTTAAGATATATAGAAGAATTACCGCGCATTGAAGACGAAAATAAATACGCCAAGAAAAATGATATAAAGCCTACGAATTCTGATGGATATGAACAGCTCGAAAAAGAAATAAAAAAGACGAAGAGGCATCAAAAAGATCAAAGGCCAACGGTTACGAACTCGAACATAAATATTATACACCTGCTCACTCAGACAAATGTTAGAGCTCGGATAGATTAATGAAAAGCCTTCCCTAAATGAATAAGCGAGAAGATACAGGAAAAATTACGGTAAATATAAGCGATATTGGTAGATATAATGTTAATACTTCCACGTATTTACAGAAAGTAATAGATCAAGACGTATCTGTAGACGGAGATTGCCTATTTAATTCTCTTAGAAATCTTACAAAATACGACTTTCATGTAAAGAGTTACGCGAAATACTGCTAAACCATCGATTGCACAACTGTGGAGATCCAGGAGAAGCAAGGAATATCTTATCAAAAGGTAACAAATTCAAAAATTACTTTGTGCGCATGTATTTACTAAGTTTGTATTATACACGCATTTGGATAGTAGATAAGTCGTTTGTTATCCGGACAACAACATTAAAAGTGATATTTCACAAAAATAATTTACCAATACCTTTAGCAGAAGAACGGTATAAAATCGTAGAATACCACAAGTTTTCCATACGAAGACATAAAGGTAATTCAAAATCTTACGATAAATTGCTGCAGATTATTACTGGCGAAATCTGCGAGTCGACATCCAAGCACTAGATGCGAAGAATGTCAAACAAAGAATTAGTTCGCCTAAAAAGTAGATTACCTATGGTAGTTATGGACACGATGTCCAAGCCAGTCGATAAAGTTTTCTTGGATTTTTTTGGTCTACTAAAATCCACAAAATATGGAAATGTCTGGAATTGGACGATGCAGGATGTTCTATCAAAATACGTTATAGCGGGTCGCTATAACGTATTTTGATAGAACATCCCATCTTTATCACTTGCCACGATTCAAGATGTAACCCGCGCCATGATAAATAGACTAGTTAATTATTTTGGACCTCCAGCAGCGCATTCTAACAGATGAAGGTCCAAATATTGGACAACTGCCTGTCATCCGCAATCTAATGGTAGAATAAAATGAATGCATAGTATATTAAAGGAATACTTGAAAAAGTCGTAGAAGATCATCAAGATTGGAATGAGTGGTTTCCGCTCGCTATGCATTCGTATAATACAGCGAAACATGAGGGATCTAGTTACACGCCGCACGAGCTAGTATTCGGATCTATAGCGAGTACGCCGTGAAGTTTTCTGTCGCACGAAAGACTTTTGATTTAAGACGCATATACAGAATGTTAAAGCGAAGTAGGATAAGCTCTACGGCATTGGATAGAGCGGAAAATTCTAAGCGAAAAATCCTATTGCAACTTTTCGATCCGAGCAATATTCATTGAGTAATCATCGATTGAGAATTAGCCGAGCGGGCCAATCAGGAGAGAGCTATAGCAGGAAGCGAAGCGCCAGGCGGGTGGAGTGAGGCGGCCCGCCGAGTATCTCTGCTTTAGCTCGCTCCTGATTGGCCCGCTCGGTTAATTTTCAATCGATGATTACCTAATGAATATTGATCGGATCGAAAAGTTGCAATAGGATTTTTTTCTTAGAATTTTCCGCTCTATCCTATGCCGTAGAGTGTGTCCTACTTCCCTTTAACACCCGATATAGCTGACTTGACAAAAAGCCTTGGACACCTACAAACCTTAGTTGCTATGAATCTTCGTCAATCAAAATACAAGTTAAAAAATTATTAAAATACGATAAACACATGAATATTAGACATTTTCGAGAAGGAGAAATGGTGTATATCCAAAAAGATGCTAGACGTGGAAAATTCGACGACGAATACGAAGATTCCTATGAAATATTAAAAATAGACTATTTATTACATAATTTAGAGATAAAACATGATAAAGGAAAGTACGTTGTTCATATAGACAGATTAAAAAGATCTCATGAGCCAAGTGCGATAATAATAACCCCAAAAATAATACGAACGGTAGAGAACATAAATAAAAGTAATAACGCAAAAGATTAATCGTTATATACTTTATGTTTATAGTTTAAAATTTAAAATAATTAAAACAATGTATAATAGTTTTATTTTTCCGCGGGCAACAGACATACAAATAATAATATAATAAATAAGTATCATAGAATACAATTATAATTAAGAGCATAGGAGTCTACTGCACTGCCAGAGGTAAATAAAAAAAAGAGGCAAATAAACCTAGAAAAAAAATTAAAGATTTTTTTTTTCTTTTTTCCCGCAAGGCTATGCTACTAAACTTTAAATTTGTTTAAATCTTAATTAATTTATAAGTATGGTAGATGTTATCGTTCTAGTTTATATATCTTAAAGTTTAATAAATAAAAGATGATCGTCAAATAACCAATTGCAATTTTATTTAAAATCTTAAAAATTGCGACGTTTCGAAGGTCTTAAAAAATTACCTTCCTCATCAGGCTGAAAAATTATAAAAAAAAAAAATAATAAAAAATACAAATTCCTTCCAGGTGGCTGGTCGTGATTTTATGGAGTGGTTATTTTGTTCCAAATTAATACAGGGTATTCCGCTACCGACCCTTCAAAATGAACCACCGGATAGAGGACGAAATTCTAAGCCATACGTAACTTTTCCGTTTTTCGATTGAACGATTAATTTTTGAGTTATTGGCAATTGAAAATTTAGAAAATCAGTCAATCAGCTCGTGCCTCCGTTACCGCGTCGGCGGCAAGGGAGATAGTGGGCAGACCTTCCGCGCCACGGCAGAAGCTGCGCTTGCTGCGATGATGGGAGAGGGGGTTGGAGTCATGTGTTGGACTCACTGCATATGGAATAAAAGTTTGTGAATTGAAGAAAAAACTACTCATGGTGTAAACATGGATACAATGTACCAATAAGGGTGGACTATGTACTAATGTTCATTGTATTATAGAGGAAGTCAAAAGTGATTTGAGTGACATAAAAAAACTCCTTAAAGCTCATAGACAAACTAAATAAAAAATATAATGAGGTTAATAATCAGGTGCAAGAACAGGTTAGCAAAACACAATGTGTCCCTCAGTTAATGTCATCTATAAAGCCGCTTGAAGAGCATTTTAATAAGCATAAATCATCCTGTTCGCTCGAAGTTACATCTCAAGAAATTCTTGACGGAATTGACAGACCCGGCCATCTCATCATGTTCAAAGGTTTTGGAATCTAATCAAGACTGGCATAACAGAGATATGTCTGCTGGTCGCAGTATACTTGGTAGGATAAATAATATAGACTTATCAAACATTCTTCTGGAACTCCAATACAACTCTTGGTAAAACTTGGTTCTCCGGAGGAAGTGTTATTAGAAATTGAAAGTTACTCCCAAGAGATATTTCTGTAGTATCAGATAAGACTCCATGACAAAGGGAGCATTTAAAAAACCAGTATAAACAAGTAGACAGTTTTAATAAGGATTGTTCAAATGAACCTCAGAAAATTGTGAAGTACGTTAAGGGTGAGCCCTCTATTGTAAATGTTCATTCTACTCAAAATGTTTCTGGTATACAATCATTGTCTCATTTAAAAACTGATTAGAGTCTCCTGCTAATTGCAATCTAAGAATTTATTATTCAAATGCTCATAGCCTAAAAAATAAAATTCAACAGCTTAATAAACCTACCTCTACAGACATTCCTAGCTCGTATACTTATTTTTACTGAAAGATGGCTAGACATATCAATTTTCAACTCACAATTGGGTCTTCAAAGTTCTTTAATATTCAGATATGATAGAAATGCCAACACAAGTGATTCTGTTAAAGGTGGAGTTTTTATTGCCGTTAAGGAAACTATTAAGATTCTTAAGGTGCACAGTGACTACTCCATAGAGAAAATCTTTATTCGGATTAAAGTTGACTCAAGTAAATTAATTCTTAGGGTTGTGTACCTGCCACCGAGAGCATCACCAGAATCTTATATACTGCATACAGATAGTATCGATCAAATTACCAGCACCTTTCAGGATCATCACTGTGCCATCTATGGTGATTTTAATCTTCCGTGTGTGAAAGGGTCTAATGAACCTTTGGGCTATGTATTTACTGGTTATTTAGTCCCAGAGTCAAGACAAGTCGTTTCTGAAACTTGCTCTTTACTCCTGTACTGGTCTTACACAAATCAATCCGGATCATCCTACGATCGGTTATTCTCTGGATCTGCTATTTTGTCTGCCAACATTGTTGACTGTAGAAGACGTTAAGGATACACTCATAGCAGTGCTGTTGAAAACTGCATACCCACACGGACTGTTAAGTGCGCAACCTACCCAGCGTGGTATTCATATGAACTAAAGACTCTTATATGTGATTAAAAAGCTCAACATGCTAAGTGAAATTGTCTAGTCATTATCATCATTATATAGAGTTCAAGCAATTACGTGCGCTATGTATACGTAAATCTAATAGATTGTTTTAGAAATTATATAGATAATGTAGAACGTTCTTTAAAAAAGAATATTAAGCATTTCTGGTTATATGTTAAGAAGCAATGTAAGTCGGACAGCATTCCATCCAGTATGTCTTGGGAGGATAAATTCTGCATGGATGCTTACGAAGCCAGGTGAGCACGATTTGACTATCAGACCAGGCATAAATTTGAAGCTTGTGCAAGAAGTCCGAACTTGTCACATGCTGAATGAGCTTGACAAGAAGAGTAACGCTACATAACTCCAAGTTGGGAATGCTCACTGTTTTCACCGGAGCTACCTTCGATTTAGCCGATAATAAGGAAACTCGGAAATTCTCGTTACCCTCCTCAATTTGCAAGTACGCTCAAGAAGAAGCATCTGAGAATCCATGAATCTGGTAAGACCGCTCAACTGTATCACCTAACCAATGCTTGACGAACAAAGAAGCTAATGCAGAAATCCCCTTGCAATAATCGTACCATCGCTCGCGAATCTAAGCTGGTAAAGGCGAATCCCAGTTGCATTTCAAGATCTACATATCTTGCATCTCGAACCGATCTTTTTGTATGCGCAGAAGTCAATCCTTCAACCCCTACTGTATTGAACCTAAACTCATCAGAAGATGGAACCCAATATACTCCTACTAATGCAGAGTCTGGAAGAAGTTGCGGATGATTAACAGCCCATTTATCCAATTCGTCCAATTTATCCCATTTACCCATTTATCCACCGAGCCCCAAGAGGGAATCTTTCACCTTCATCATGAAATAACTGCACGAGAGTGCGGATAGCTAAATAAGGAGCACCAGCCGTTTCATATGTGACCGTTATCAAGCGCAATTCTACCGGTTCAGACGGTGCATTAGGCGCCCACACGATTTTCTGGTAATCCTGCTCTTCTGACCTCACCTGGATCTGACGGAACAACTTGACGATGTCCGCCGTGAATACAAAACGAATCTACGCCAGTTAAGGAGAATCAACGAAAGATCGATCTACAACAAAGGTTCTGTAAACAAAAAAGCGTTCAACGAATGCCCGTCCCACATATGACGAGAGGCGTCAAATACAACTCGCAGCTTCCATTTTGACGCCGTCTCTTGTACCACTACATGATAAGGCAAATACCATGAACAAAAATATACTATTTAAACACACTACTAAATGAATTATGAATAAACGGCAGGAATGAGTGAGGGATGGGTGGCCATATAAATAAACACACTTATTTTCGCGAGAAAAAGATACTTGCTGGGGCATAAAACCTCTCACGGCGCAGGAAGGAAAGCTAGGACAAACGGATACTTTATTTAACTAATATAAGGAAACTATACAACAGAAAGTGACTCTAGGATAGTACAAGTAAAAAAGATATAGATGAAGCACGGATAATTCGCACGCAATTTTCTGCGAGGTACCTTTACGGGCCCAACGGGAGCTCTCTAACCTTAACTAAGCGGGGAAAATGTGGACGGCACTACGCAAGCTATTGGTCGCACGTCAAGCCGGAACACTTTCCTCGATGCAGGGCGCTTCGACGTCTCGAAGGGACCGTCCATGGACCGCACGCAGCCTATAAAGTCCTACCGCGTAGGTGAACGCTGAGGTGGAAATTGGCACGACGAGGAGACTCTAACATGGCCGGCTTTCCCACAATCACACTAAGCAACTACGCAACTAGCACGCACATTCACGCGATACAATACAAAACTACGCACTTAAACTCATCCGGACGCACGTATCTATATGAACGCACGTACAGACTTCTCGCACAACGGAAATAACAGCAAACTGAGTGGCACTAAAAAACGGGAGACACTAGCTTACTGCTTCCTTACAAAGATGCCAAGCCGACGGGCGCGTACGTCTAAAACGAGGGCACCAAAGCCACCCAACTCCGACGCACGCGCCCTCTATATTCTGCGCAGCGCGACGATCGGAAAGTTATGGCGCGAAATTCAAATGCCCCCCCAAAGACTTAAATACTCCGAACAAACAGTAATCGAAAGGATATTAAAAACGATTATTAGTGATACGTCATTCGATGTGTGAATTATTATTTTTGAGTGAATTACGAATTTTTGTCCTTTTACGAACTTAGAAATTCTGTTAGAAATTTTCGTCAAAGTACAATTCAGGTACACGTTCCTTTTGTCAACGGAAATTGAGAGAGAATAAAAAACAACGAAAAATTAAAATTATAATAGAATATTTTCCGTGAATGAGACTAAGTCGAATAAATTCAGGCTAATTGTTTCAGAGTATACCTTAAATGAAAGGAATTAAAATTCCAAGCGTGTAGATACGTTACACGTCGATTTTTCATTTCTAATTTTTCGACTTGGAGATTTTTGAATTTTCAGCAATATTAAAATTCTGTTCGAAAAGAAGATTCAAAAAGAACGGGATCTAATGACCGAAATACATTCTTAGCTCTAAAGAGAAAAGCAGCTACGAGAAGCAACAGAACTCGAAAAGACGCAAACTTTACAGGAATTAGCACCGATAAAGGCACGTGCGAGCAAGGACATGAATAATGAGGAGTCGGTCATTAAAATTCCTTTGACACCAGCGCAGGAATGAAGGAACGTGACGATAATAAACGAGACGAATGTAATCAACAAGCAATTACAGAATAGGTTGAACCATATCAGGCAGAATACCACTATAATGTCGAATCGTTTCAAACAAAGCACACCGGAAAACCAAACGCAAGTTTCCCAACTCAACGAACAATCATCGACGCGCATCGAACCATCTTTAATATTGCCCCCAGGTGTCTATATTACAGAGGCGCTCGCAAACATACCAAAATTCAATGGTATTAACCTTACCACTTTTATAAGATCGGGAAAACGCGCAATCAATACTATTCCCAATATTCTTGTATCAGAATTCACCAAATTACTTCAAAATAAACTCAACCAATGAGAATATGAAGCGATGGAACACAATGAGATAAGTACCCTGAACGAATTCATCGCCAGAATTAAGGGGATGCCATATGGAAAAAAATTTCCTACTGTACCGACAACCCAAATCTGAGCAGTGCGGTACTTGAAACACGTATAATAAAAAATCTAGACACTTCTACCCAAAAAACGGAGAAGACGGAGAATTCTACAGCTTCAAAGAATATTTTGCGACAAAAAAATTAATATTCTTGGTCAAACGAAGCCTACATTCGAAAACTCGGACTCGAAAATCGCAAATGTTCGCTGACTCTGTGACTTTTCCTCTACGAAATAAGAGAAGTAAGATATACACGGACAAAAAATGGAGAAGACGGAGATTCCTCATTCTTCAGAGAATCTATTATGATAACAGAAAAAACAATTCTAGATAAAATAAAGCCTACGTTTGGAAACTCAGACTCATAAACGGCGTAATGTAATGTAAAAAGCAGCCGCCATTATCACAACAGAGAAAAGACCCACAGATGTCGTTGAGTGCACTTTCATTTTCTAACAAGCGTGTAAAGTAATTGATATAATAACCATAAATAAGTTAATACATATCTTACATCTTAAGCAACATTATGTAAATTATTTTTTAAACAATAACATTATAAGAGGAGATCCACTCTTTTCTGGTTCTTGGTTAACTGAACGACAAGGCAAATACGAGAGCGGCTTGCTAAATAGCACGTGGGCGCGAGCGGATCTCCTAAGCTCAGCTGACCTAATCTTTCTACCTTATCGACACTCTAATCAAAGAATTAAATACTAATTTTATGATCAAATAATAAAAAATAAGTATACGTTTGCCGAAAAAACGGAGAAGACCGAATATTGTACGGCATCAAAGAATATAATGCGACAAAAAAATGAATATTGTTCGTAAAATGAAACCTAGATTTGAAAACTCAGACTCGAAGAGAGCAATCGTTTTTTGAGTTTGTAACATTTTCTGTCCGGCAGTTCAGAATTGAGATACGCACAGGTAAAAAAAAGATAATGCGGAGACTCCTTAGCCTTCGGAGAATATGTTTTGCGGATCGCAATAAATATTGCAGATAAAACCAAGCCTGCGTTTGAAAACTCCAACTCGTAGACCGCGAAAGATTATGCAAAAAGCAGATACCATACATAGCAGACCTCCTGGTCTAACGCCCAACTAGACTACCTACCTTATCAACACTCTAACCGCACAGACATAAATACGAACTTTATGATCTTATAATAAAAAACAAGGATACGTTGGCCGAAAAAACGGATAAGATGGAGAATTGTACGGCCTCAAAGAATATAATGCGACAAAGAAAATGAATATTCTTGGTAAAATAAAGCCTAGATTCGAAAACTCAGACTCGAAGATAGCAATCGTTCTTTGAGCTTATAACATTTGCTGTACGACCGTACGGAATTGAGATATGCACAGGTAAAAAATCGAGAATACGGAGATTCCGTAGGCTTCGGAGAATATGTTTTGCGAGTCGCAATAAATATTGCAGATAAAGCCAAGCCTATGTTTAAAAACTCCGACTCGTGGACCGCGAAAGGTTATGCAAGAAGCAGACACCATATATAGTAGACCTCCTAGTCTAACGCTCAACTAGCCTACCTACCTTATCGACACTCTAACCGCAAAGATATAAATACTAACTTTATGATCTTATAATAAAAAATAAGGATACGTTGGCCGAAAAAACGGTGAAGACGGAGAATGGTACGGCCTCAAAGAGTATAATGCGACAAAAAAAATGAATATTCTTGGTAAAATGAAGCCTAGATTCGAAATCTCAGACTCGAAGAGAGCAATCGATCTTTGAGTTTATAACATTTGCTGTACGACCGAACGGAATTGAGATATGCACAGGTAAAATATCGAGAATACGGAGATTCATTAGGAGCAGATAAGCTAGGTTGGTTCTGGCGCACCCCCACCTCGCGTCCGGGTGCGCCAGAACCAACCTAGTGTTTTTGGCTCACCCTACTGCATATGAGCCAGAATCGCTACTCCCCC
>UELV01080032.1:0-10403 GCA_900490015.1 Megastigmus stigmatizans | reverse complement strand
TTCATTGTTTTAGTCATACCGGCTGTTACCGTGTTTAATTCTATATTTTCTACTTCTAATTCACTAACTTTTATGTTTAACGAGTTAATTTTCTCGATACACGAATTTAATTTTTCGCTTAAGCAATCGATTCGATCAGTTACATCACGTTTTACTTGAGCGATTTGAGTACGCGGAGACGCTTTTGGATCGAACACATTGTCTATTTTATGTTCGAGATTGCTCTGTCTTTCGTCTAAAAGTTTTAACTCGGTAGTAACCGCTTCTGCCCACTCGAATCTTTTTTCTTCGATAATTTTAGAACCATCCTCTTCTTCGATGCTTCTTAAATGCTCGAAGCACTCACTGGATCGACGTTTATTAGCCATTTTAAATCGAAAAAATTTTAATTTATTTAATATATATATTTAATATCAAAGGATTTTTTCATTGGGTTATTTTTCCCAAGAATTATATGATTGGTTTATTTATACCAATAATAACTTTCCCATTCGCGTTGTACATTCCGCGATCACGGATTCGATTAAATTTACTCGTGCTATTATTCTTTCATTTGATTCGCACGCATACGCGTAATTCGCGTGTAGTGCGGTTGTATATGTGCGCGCGTATATATTCGCAATTCATGCGTTCTATTTATTTTATCGTTCTAGTTGATACTGATTTGTTTAAAGATTATTGCAATTATGTTATTGCAAATTACTACATTAGAGTTTTTATTCTCTATGCTAATTGAAATTATAGAAACAATAGTCGCGCTAAAACCGTCTATGCAATGCTCGTAAATATTATTATCTTATTATTTAAATTTATCTTAGCTATTTATTTTTAATATATTTTATTAATGTATTAGAAATTGTATTAGAAATTGTTATTGATTTAGTGACGGGTGTCAGGTTATATGGCTTGCAAATAAAATTGATGGAAAATTTAAATATTCTTAAGGTTAAATGGTTGTTTCTACAGATTCTGAAGCGAATAATTTTTTGTATTCTGAAATTCCAACAGCGTAAGTATTCAATGATAAATTACGAAAACGGATAAAAAGAAGAAAATTTTGGAAACCAGTTTTAAGTAGAATGTATGTTGTTAATCCAAAAGATCGAGAACTTTTTTTCCAGATTATTACTATTGCATGTTAGAGGTATCCGTGCCACTTGATTGGTAAATATTAGAACCTTAAATAATATTACTTAAATAATATTACATTATTTTTTAACGCTACAGTTGCTAGAGGATTAGTGACTTTAATGAAGAATGGGACAAATGATTAAGCGGAGCATCAAAATTTCAATTTCCAAAAGCTTCATGTAAATTATTTGCTCATATCTGTATATTTTACAAGCCAGTTAATGCTCGAGAATCACATGATAAATACAAAATGCAATTTATTAGTACTAATAAAAATTGCGAAGAAGATGAACTCGTTGGTTAATAAATGATTAAAAATAAACTTTCGTGAACCGAATATTCATTTAGTGATTTTAAATTACCAAGTATTTAAAAGGATAATAACATAGCGAAGGATTTTGATGAAGGTATTAATGATTATCTTGACAATATTACATCATTGGCTATTCCTCAAAGTAATATATTTCAGGCAATATTAAATTCCATTAATAATGATAGCAATAACAAGTGCTTTTTATTGATGGTCCTGGTGGAAACGGAAAAAGTTATTTACTCAATTACTTATTTGATTATTTAAAAAATAATAATATTGAAGTTTTACCATTTACATTGACTGGCATTGCACAAAATTTATTAAACGGAGGTAAAACTGTAATATCGCATTTAAATTATCATTAATTATAACTGAACATTCAACTTGTCATATATTACTTAAATCACAATTAAATTTAATGAAGAAAAACGTTAAACTAATGTAACAGGTCCGTTATGTCTGGAAGACATAAACGAATACTAATATTAACGCTCGGTATAATTTACATTAACAATTAAGTAATCCATGACAACAAATGTATAATAGTATTAACTATATTTCTTAAATTAATTCTTAGAATTAATTAACTAACTATCTCAATTTAGTCAAAACAATAATTTATATATTTACAATTTAGTCATAACAATTAATTGCACAATACTTATCTGCGTAGCTTGAAAATAAAATATAATAAGTGAATCTAGCGCAATATCAAAAGCCTGTCGCAGGCACGCTAATTATTTAAGTGATTCTACCATAAATTTATTTTAAATCAAATAAGAAATTAAATTATACACTATATTTAAAACGCTTTACAATATTTTTGATTCGCATGGCTCACCGAATGTAGCGTTGTTCCACCACAAGTCCCGAGCGTACGGACACGTGTGCGAGAAATGAATTAAGACAAGAAACTACAAACGTGCGAGGACGAAGGTACTCTAGCGCGGAGTTAAGGCCACAACGTAGGCACAAAAATGATAAATTTAATTAAATTAAAATCTGTAAAACTGCGTAAGGCAGATCCTACCGTGACGCGTCACCGAAATGACCGAAATGAATATTCGTTTTCTGCTTGTAGTGTATTTTCTGGCGAATTCTCCTTAATAGATTCAGTGATTTCCTCTTCAACTGAGTGATTTTCTATAAAGGGAATAGAATGGTCCGGGTGACTTAACATCACCAAATCGTTGGTGTGATAGCTGACATTTGCATATTCTTTATTTAATAATTGTGTTCCTAACATTCCGTCATCACTTAGTGGTGATTTCGTTAGAAATACATGGAATATGTGATCTTGACCCTTGATATTGAGCGTGATAGTGCCAAGTGTTCTTAAAGGTATGGGTGATATGCCGGTGACGGTGAGACGTTCGGCAATATTTACTAGCGTTTCTAAGCTGAATGAATCCCTCTTCACTATGTTTATGTCTGCGGCGGTATCTATAATAAAAATTTCTTCACCATTCTTGAGTATTTCCAATGTTAATCTAACCTTGAGTGGTCCTCGGCCCGCTCTTGCATGATTAACTCTTGGGTTGTCATCATATTGACTTGGGATGGACGCTGATATATTGGTTTACAACGGGAATTTTTGGAGTTTAAATTCATGTTACTGGGTTGATTATTGGACTGACAAGAAGATCCCATGATCTCCGGGAAAGCGATTTTACTGAAACTTTGGGAAGTAGTTTCTGGTACCTAAAAATGAAGTTTAGAAACCATTTTAGCGACCAGTGGGCGAAATCTTTCAGGATAACCGCTATTCAAACCAAATACGCCAGAATTCATACAGTTATTTCATGCTTTACAGATTAACGACAAAATAAAATTTAAAATGTTTTCAAATCACAAATGAAAATTGAGAACGCGACTTTTAATTTGAGAGGTTGTAAAAGTCGAACGATCTACGCATTCGAAAGTTATATGCATTTCAAAATTTGACACAATCTCGCTCTTACAACTCTTCATTATTTTTATACTAATATAAAATGCAAAATAGTGCCTAATTTTTAAACTCTTATAACTTTTGAATGAATTCATATTTACGTATATAACCTCTCAAATTGAAGGTTGCATTCTCAATTTTCTTTTGTGATTGAGAAATATTTTTTGTTTTCGTTTGTTACCGCGTTATAAAGCGTGAAGCAACTTAATAAATGATTACGTATTTGACTTAAGTAGTGGTTATCTTGTAAAATTGTGCCCATTGGTTGCAAATATAGGTCTAAACTCCATTTTCAGACGGGTAGATATTTGAAAAAAAGAATGTATGAACATCAATATAGTTTACGGAGCACAAATTTTACTTCGGGGTTAAAGGAACATTGTTTGAATTGTTTGCATTCTTTCGATTTCGGGAGTGTGGAGGTTCTAGAACAGGGAATTAGTAATAAATATAAGAGGGAGTGTTTTGAGAGTATCCACATTCTAAGGAATCGAAATAATGTAAATTTAATGATGGAGTCAAGTAAATTAGGTAACATTTATCATTCTTTATTAATTTAAATTGTAACGGGAAGTTGTTAAAGGGGAGAGGGGGGTTGGTGGTGGGGAGAATGGGGATGGGTAGAGGGATGGGTATATAAGGAACGCTTTTCATTTCAGCTCCTGATGAGGAGCCGGAGCGGGCTTGAAACGTCGGGCATTTTTAGGTGGTGGGGGGCGGTCAGATTGTCCTTTACTAATAAATGTTTTTTTAGGTTAAATATAATTTTACTTCAGATTCTGCGGGGATGGTTATAAACAAGGGCAATCTGATTGCCCATTAATATTGAGTAGACGGTAAGACCAATAGAAAAATTATTGACACTATTACAAATTCGGGTAGTCCGTTTTTTAATAAAGTATTTTCGAAAACATAGGTAAGAGCATCCTTGATATGAAAATACAGACGAATCGTAGATAATTGTGTGAACTAAATTGTTTTAAATAGTCCTAATTAATTATTCTGTCCCACAGGTTAAAACATTTCTTTCAAAATTCTGTACAAAAGATCTCAGCATTACTGTCGACGAGCAGCCAAATTTTAAGGTCATTTTATTCGACTGTTTCGCATTTTTCTTTCGCTCACGTTTCGGAATTCGTGCAATGCTTTCTCAATAAATCTATTTTCCAAAACATTCGGTAAGCTGTTAATTGATCAATTTAAATTATTGTGAAAAATCATATTTTCCAAAATTTTTATTGATCATGTTCGTTGATTCTTTTATCCTCAAAGATTAACGAAGCATTATTGCTTACCTAAAATCGTATCGTATTTAATATGACGAATGTTTCGGAGATATTATTTAAGTTCGAGTGATTTGAGCAATAAAAAATAATTGCTTTTTAGTATTTTAGTTAGATTAAAATCTCATTTATTAAAACTCTCATAAGTTTCAAACAAGCTTCAGCATTTCAGTTATTATGCATCGTTTATTTATCAGTATTTTTGTACATTTTTTCCTAAGTATTATTTACTCTCTTGATTAGTGTATTAGTTTTAATATTAACTGTGTATTTCTACACTTTTGGTAGATTCTCTAAATTTTCTGGATCCTTAGACGTTAGCGACATCACATTTTTTTATTATGAAAATTTATGGTTATTCTTTAATGGTAGATCTTTAGTTCATTTTTTAATTCGATAAATTTGTTATCAAATAAATATCAAAATAAGTAAGCGCGTCGCGGTGTGAGTTAGCGCTTCAATTGTCTCTGCGTCTTCGCGCTCGGTGCAAGCGTACGCGCGACCGCGAGCGACGAGCCGGGCGAGCGCACCTCCCCACCTCTTCGCGCTTCTCCTTTCTATCTTTCTCCGCCGCTTCTGCCACCCGCTGTAGCTACCCGCTGATTGGCTCATCTTACAAACTTTTAACAATTAATATCTCGGAAACTACTTGTCAGATCGAAAAACTAGAAAGTTACGTCATTCTTAGAATTTCGCGATCTATCGAATGGTATATACCAAATGCGATGATATTGATTCATCTTGTATACGAGGGGTATTCAAAAAGTAGGTTTCCCTGTGTTGGGAAAAAAATACCTCCTCCAATCGGTCAAATGTTACTTTTTTGATAATGATACTGCGTCTAGGTTTTTTAGTCACTAAACTGTTCGATGTGAGTGGACGTCGATCATTCTCCAATTCTATAGCTCTTTCTGTGTGGCAAAATGTGTATCTCAGTGTCCATCATCGACCATAAACTTTATTATATCGCAGATCGTTGCCGTGCCCAGCAAAATATTTGTTGATATCTGGGAAGATGTTCTTAAACGTAGTCCCATTGCCAGCGTCAAATGGAACACCGTAGCTGTCTAATCCTTTCAGAAATACTATCGGTTGATAGGCGATCGTTTCTTCTAAATCTTCACTGTACTGTAGGCCAGTCACAAGCCTCTTTGTACACGACTTGTTTAAATAGCACATGGTGTTAAATATTGGGTATAGACGTTCACAACTTTTCCATTGGCTGTCCATCTTCTTTGAGTATCTACTGGTCGACTGATTGGGAGCGAATGCCAGTCGCTCTGGTTATATATGCTCTGCATGAGGCATTGATGGTGGTAGTATGGTGGCACACATGTACGATGACTAGTTCCGGTCAAGGACTATATCAATGACATCTTAGAACTGCAGTTTTGCAAACAGTTGATGAAGCAGCCCCCGCTCCCGGTAAAGACAGTGTCATCATTCCTGTACTGAACGTCAGCTCTGGCTATCGTAACGTTTTTCTGAACCCATGTAATGCAAGAACATTATACAAAATTGGCCGCACACGTCAGAGGTTTCACTTTGCAATTGCATAGCATTCCATCGGTATTGTGTACAATTTTTTCGTAAGCGATTTATATGATCCGGTATAAATGGCGGTATACCATAGCTATCAAAATACAAAGCATGTCCAGACACGATGACGTAAATGCTGACCCAATGCATACCGGCTTTCGTATGACTATCGGTATTAAAAACAAATGCTGTCGGTTTCGTCCACACCCGCGGAATCTGACCGGCCGGGAAGACACCCACAGTATGCGATGGAATCATCGATAAATGCTTCAGGATTTCCAGGCTGTTCATCGCAAAGCTGCAGCGGTATTGTATAAGTAAATTCTGCACAAGACTATGGCTCACGCGTGTTTAGCAGGTTTTCAATCTATAAGCCTTATTTAAAGCACAACTGTATTGAAGATATTGGTTTTTTAAGGCATGGTAAAGACAGTAGTTATCGGTCCACGGCAATTTGGTAAATGATGAGCAATCATTATCTTACTCCAAATTAATAATCTCCAGCGATGTTATTTTATGCAAGGTCAGCCACTTTTCCTTACCTCGAACATATATTTTCCTCACTTTTCTCGTAACGTCTTTCAGAGTTCTGTGCAAAGCTTTTAACGATATGTCCCCCTCAAAGTAGTCGAGACCATGATGCTGTGTCAGCCACTCATTCTGCTTCCGAATTTCTTGACTTAGGCTAGTGATTGAATTTGCACTGAAGCACTGAATTCACCTTTTAAAGTCATCATAGCTATTTCTTTAGGCACACAGATGTTTTTATGGTCTTTGACGAATTGTATATCTACTACGAGATCCATCTTTGTCGTCCAAGCGACATCTGGAGTCGTCTTTTCAACCGTTAAAGTCCACGATAGCTTGGCGCGAAGAATCTATTTCGAAGATATTGTCATATTCGGCATACACGATACAATTCACTGTACTAGTCAGCGGATCACCGAATCTCACTTCTAATCTAACACTACCGTGCTTAATTAGATTCCAATGAATGCATTCATTAGCCGATAAATCGAGTGTTAAATCAAATGCAAAAAGGCAGTAGCCATTAGGGTATGCTTCACGGCTAATCTTATTTCCCTCGTTGAGAAAATGAACACCGGTGCCAGAAAATAGCGTATGATATGCAATGATGTATAGCTTATTCTTCTTGAAATCAGGTTGTAATGCTCTCGAGGGTACTTGCACACCGTCGATATATAAGCACAAAAAATTAATATTAAAATTTTGAAAATTAAACGGATTAAGAGTTCGTTCACCATTGTAAGCTTTATTTTCAACAAAACCGACTATTATGCGTTTGGGCAGCTGCCCCAATATCACATTATCCAAAGTTTCACCGTGAACGCTACTGTGCATTGTTAGAGCCTTGACTTCCACTCGTGTAAGCGGATATTTAGCAGTTGTTTTTGAAAGTGCATTACTGTGAGGGAGCAGCACACCGGGGCTTATTTTCACACGTCTAACTAAAAGATTTGCCTCCTCCATGTGAATTCCCATGAAGCCCGCAGGATCCATCAGAGAAAAACTGTCTCGAGATCTTACTAAACGAACTCTAACCACTACGCCATTCAGCAGCAGCTTTCCTTGATTAAAAACATCGGAGTGAAGGTGACGATTTCTTAGCAGATAAAAGTCTACGTCGAGCTACGAGACCGAGATTCTCGTTGTTCGTGTCTTCCATTTTATCAGCTGTGTCGGCTGTCCATAAAACACTCGTTAAGTGTCATGCCTTTGCAGCAGGTCCGTAATTAAGCAGTGTCTCGATGTAGGCTCTGTAGGCATATGTATTAGTCGGTGGTGACACAGGTTTTTGATTGAAAAAGACATCGTCTTGGTTGAATAGCGAGTGCATGAAATTGTTGACAGCGCGATTCATTCAAGCCTCAGAACCCTCGGGTAAAACAGCTTCAATAGTCGTACATCTGAGAGATACGCGTAAACTGAGCATGGTATGAGCAAAATCAATGTACTCCTCGTCATTTCCGGGTATTACAAATTCTATTGGTGAGTCATCGGTTAACGATGATATAGGCTTATACTGCACCCAATGTGAACCCTCAATCGTTGTCTGAGTAGACGGAATATCAAACAGGAGTAATTCAGATTTTAGACATTCGCACGATTGGGTGTCTAGGAAAGCCATTCTTATTACCCAAAAATGTCTCTTGTAGATCGATTACTACTCTTCCTCTGCTTCTTCTTCTTCTTCCTTTTCTCTTTTATCACGCGCCCCTTTGGCGTCTTTTTATTCCTCTTGACACAGTTTTAATTCCGCTTCCTTTTTTTCCTCCCGCTTGAGTGGGCGTTTGCGGTGCTCAAGCTCTGAAACAACTGTGGCGGCTCGATATAGTGGGGCACTTTATATTTCATCGGCCTTTCTCTTGAGACTCTCGCCAGATTCTCTTACACTATTGCGCAATGATTCTCTAAGCGGTGTGTTATGCGTAGTAATATCGGACATAACATTCATACCTGTATGTAAAGCCTCTTTACCAACAGCCTTAGCTCCACAGCTCAGGAGTGGGAAAACCCTACGGAACATTCCAACGAGAAAAGAGCCAATACCACCATGACCTTTCTGGTAGGGCGAGCCAGCACAGATATGGCCAATACCCCCACCACCCCGACTTATTACCCCACCACCGCCTACCTGCATGTCAAAGTATTCCTCGTAGCGACTCATCTTAACTCTATACGTTTAAAGTGTTAGCCGCCAACGTACCGTAATCGAATCTATTTCTATCGTACGAAATGTATTGAATAGCAAAGGTAGGTACATAGAGGGTGAAAAATGTTTAATCATTATACCACCGTATGTGTAATTATCAAAGTTGAAAGAAACAGCTCTCAATAGGCGCGATTGAACGTCTCCTGTCATATACGGCTCCAAGATGTCGCTGTAGAGCATCAGCATCGTAGATAGACCGCTGGAGAGACTGGCTGGCCGATAGGTTATTATCGGTTTATCAACGACGATTAGACGAGAGTTTATATTTTCGAATCCAAGAATTTTCTTTAATGTCTTCGACAGGGATAAATTGTGGTTCAGCTGACTACAACCACACTCTGTACAAATTCGGCAAACTCTAACGTAGCCTCCACGTTCGACCTCAAACTTCAAATGATTTTTTACACTGTCCAGACTATTAATTTCGTGTATGAGAGTTTTGAAATCTTGATAAATACCAGGTCTTACAAGCGATGCTGAAGCTCTAGGCTTTTCGGCACGCGACTTATTGGTGACTGTTTGGTGATGAGTTGTGCACTCGAGAAGCACCATTCTATCGATCAGTGTTGACGGTATATGCTGAAACGTAAGAGGAACTTGAATCTCTGTAAGGGCAACTGCCCACGCACCGTGTAGCTGTAATTGTTGTGGTAGCTGTGTAACAAAGTAGGTCGTTGTGTTTTCAGCAAAATAATCCATGCTGTTATTGCTAGGCAATACGATATAAAATCGATCTCTCATTTTTGTTTTAATTTTTAAAAGCGCTAACCCTGGGTGGGTGACTATATAAAATTCTGTTGAACATTTTGGTCAACATATTATATCAACGTGTGGCTTCCATGTAAGTTGAGAGTCTAGTACCACACCGAGACTGCTGACAGTGCCGGAGAAGGGGATACGCACACCGTCCCCCAGATCAATGCAAAGTTGCTCTCCCTGTTGGAAATGTAATACATATTTTTGACAACCGAATAAAATAGCTTTTGTTTTACTCGCATTGAGTCTGAGAGAGGCAGCGACTGCCCACCCTGACACCGCTTCCGCCGCACGCTGGAGCAGCCCCACGCCCTCATCCAGACGATCACGCGGTACTTGAACGTAAATTTGCAGGTCGTCTGCGTATAAAATATGCTGAACGCTGCCAGGATCTAGTACGTTTTTAATGTCGTTAATGTATAGACAGAATAAGAGAGGCCCCAGGACTGATCCCTGTGGAACACCTAAGTTTGAGGATAACCATGAGGATTCACCATGTGTACTAGTGTTGACTGCTTGTTCTCTTTGAGAAAAATAAGAATGTAACCACAGGAGAGAAGCCCTGGAGAAACCCATCAGCCTTAACTTGTCCAGCAGACGTGAGGGCAAAATAGTGTCAAAGGCCTTGCTAAAGTCAAATAGTAATAGTAAAGTCATCATTTTCTTGTCAATCCCTCGTCTAATGTCTTCAGTAAGTTT
>UELV01080029.1:0-10658 GCA_900490015.1 Megastigmus stigmatizans | reverse complement strand
TGCGTGATAAATATGACACTAAGATTATTATAACAGCTACCTTATGTAAAGAGATTATCGATTGCGCCGCCAGAGGGCGAGGATACACGCATAAGATCGTCGATGATGAGCAGCTTAGGTCTCGAATCGCTCGCCCACTAGCTGTATTCTACAATTCCTCCGCGGAATTCGACATTTTTACCCAGTTCCTTGTACCCAGGCTGACACTTACTGTAGTTGAGAATTATGCGCTCGAAACCAGTGTTGCCCATGCGATCGCTATGTAATTTTTTTTTTACAAACACCTAGTTGCCACACCCTGTCTGACCGGTACACATAGACGCTACAGATGCTTCCAACGTGTATCCATAACTGACTGACTGAGGGGGACGCCCTCTTATGCTGCAGTACCTATGCCCGAGGTGCTGATGACCGAGATGGAAGGTCCCCGCGCCCACTCACGACTCGCGTCGAGCGCTCCCGACCCGCGGCTCACGCAAGGGCAAAAATGAGCTAATTCCTCCCACTCATTGCTCGTCAGTGCTTCTAATTCTTGGCTATCGAAAGCAAGGGAATCAACTGATTCGCGCAGGCGCTCAAATGAAATGGCTCACGGATCGTGAGAATGAGCTAGTGAGTACTTCTGATACACGGCCGTGTCTCTATTAGCGCATGCGTCGTGCAGCGAGCTCGTTTTCTTCCACTCCTTTCCTGTGCTGATATAGCAGACACGTGCGCTCTCGACCTCTAATAACTGAGAAATTCGACTTTTATTTCTTGTGTCTGAGATGTACGTACAAATCTTTTTAAATACAATCTCTCTCTCTCACATAAGTTTATTCTTTGCGCTTCTCGTGTTTCTCGAGTGTTATAATTTGATACTTTCTGTCCGTCGCATTGACGTGCAAATTTCGAGAATTCTACAAATTTCTAGAAAACAAAACATTAGCTCGACGTATGATATTATTTGCACGTGGTTGATTTTGCAAAACGCGACCGCGACTCTATTAGCGCATGCACCGAGCAACGACCTCGTTTCCCCCCACTCTGTTCATGCGATCAATCAGACTACTGTCGTGTTTCGTACTTGTAACCGTAAGGATAGCTCTCTCTCAGACCGACGAAACGTCTCTTGTTGTAGATTGTTCGGCAAGTTATCTCGTTTTGCGTTAAAATCTCGTGAAAATCGGTATGTCTGATGGCCAAAGAGTGTAAAGAAATTTCGCTTCTATTGCCTTTTATCATTTCGCAAATACTCTCAAAATTAACTTTTTTGCCATTCAAGTAGTTCAGTCTGATCCCTTTTAACTTGCATTTACATTCCTCGCGACCGTTGGGTTTTTTATATTTCAAGCCGTAAAACTTTAGCCTACCTGATACAAAAGTTGTGATGAAGGCACCAATCGGTAAATCGCGCTGTGTGCTATTACTGACATAAATGACAGAATCCGTGTCGCAGAATAGTGCTCATCTATCTAACTCGGATAAATATTCCAGCAGCGTTAGCCGTGCTTGTGTGAAAGCTACAACGACGACACTCATGGTCGGTGATGTCCTAACTGATACAATTTTGTAACGTCATTCGACATATAGAGTTTCATTGTTAATTGGCAAAAGACTTCACTAGTAAGTAACTTCGTTAATTTTTGCGGCTCCGTAATCACCTCCGTTTTCGGCATCGCGCTGCACAAACTTTCCCCACAGCGAGTTTAAGCATAGCTTTGACACTGATCGCAGACCCGCATTGGAGCAGACTTCGTGCATGTCCAGGCTTATACCCTCGTATTCTTCGAGAAATATCAAGTATTCGCCTTTAGCCTCGTCCGTGATACAGTCTGGCGGAAAGTCAGATGCCAGTGTTTTCTGCTTAAAAAACTCGTCAATGTAATTTAAAAATATCCCAGCGCTGCTAGTTTCTGAGCTACATTGAGCCATCTCGTACTCCCATAATTTATACACGCTTACAATAGTACAACCTAATTCCACAGCTTTTATAATTTCTTCGGACACCCATGTTCGTCGCAGAATTCGGTCTTGTGCATTTTCATGAGGACAATTTCAAACATTTTCTAGCCGCAAGAACGACACAGCGGAATCAGCAATTTACCATGCATTTTAACAGACAGGACTGGATGATACAAATTTCTCGGCGGTAGCACATCAAACACGATGACGCCATAAACACTAGACACATCATTGGTCCCATACCCACGATTTTTTCACATTCTTGTGCACCGACATGCAGCTGCAGATGACCGATTGGATATTTTCTACGCCTACAAATGTAAGGGTATAGCGAGCACACGTCGTCGTACTTAATTTTTTCATTATCATCGCATTCGCACATTTTTATAGTATTGCCTGTACGACCTCCAAAAAATGCTTCGCGGGGGTTCGAGGGTTTTCCGTTCACGAGATCAATATTATTTTCAACAAAATGTCTCATTTCATCGTTGCGTGTCAACTCTTGGTCATGCGAGCATTCCCACATTTCGATAAGCTGATAATTGTTTGTAATAATTTTTTCAGAAGTGGTACAAGCCTTCTCGTATCTATAATCGTCCATCGATATTTCGTCCCGTCCAAAATAGGCGCATATAGGAAATTCCTAAAAGAGTACACAACTATGGCGATACCTCTCTGAGCGAGAGAAATTTTAAATCGGTAAATTTCCTCGAGCCCACAGCCAATCGCCTGTACACTGACCTGCGCTAAATTAATGAGATCCTGAGCTGCTTCCTTCTGCACTCGTCTTTTGATTTGATTCCAATAGTTGTGTAACACACTCGATCGCAATTGTCCTCTAACTGTATGAGCACAAGCAGTAGCTAGAGGCCGCAGCAGGCAGAGAGCGCCATCGTTTCTTACAGATACAATTGACCGTTTTCGCACAGACTTTTCAGTTAAGCGCACACGTGCACGACCTTCTATATTATTTACTATGTTACATTTGATCAATAAAGTATTATTGATATTAAAATCACTTGCACTTTACGCAGTACTGAAAAACATATTCCACAACTTCCCCACGTGGAATTCTGAATCGGTTTAAACGACATCCACAATGATTTATAATTAAATCTTTCGGATTTATTAATTATACCTATTAAAAGACTTTCATGTAGATCTACTAGACACCTCTCCAGCCACTCGTAAATATTATTATTAGGTGTAGGCATAGCTATTCGGCCTATGATCTCGAGCTCTTCTATGTCGAATCGTCAATAGTGCCATGATGAGCTCCTTTAAATGATAAATCAAGAAGGTCTTTCTGCCGCGCCTTTATCACCTTGACCGCTCTGAAAAAACATATCTGTAAAAAAGTGAGGTTTTGAATATTTACAAACTTAGATATAAATTAATTCAAATGCATTTACTGTTCTCGTCAGTGTCGATGTCAGATAAGCCCTAGCTGGAAGACGAGGAGCTGGAAGTAGATGACGCCGATGAATGAGACTCTGTATCTGAGTATACGTAACCGCACGTGTCGTTTGACGTTCAGGCCACTGCAACGTCCAGCCGGAGCATCTGACACTGCATGATAATCTCATCGCCTTTTGTGTCAGTGCACATTACGCTAACCACTAAAAAGTATTTATTTAAAGCGAATATTCATTGATTATAGCTTTGATTTCTTTTCACATGTACATAAAGTGTACTTACTATGACGATGAAGTATACGACTAGAGGCAGTATTGGCTTGAAGATTGCGACTTCTTATTACATTTACCATACTATTAAGAATTTGTTTATTTATAAAAAGACCGACTTGATACATATAATCTATACTATTGATATTGGTATGCATCAAGACAAAATTTAGTCTTTGTAAAAAAATCCCCGTCGATAATACTGCCGAGTTACTGCATTTTATTAAATTAAACACCGAACGCACTTTTTTGTCGTGAGACGTACCGATACGAAGTACTCATTTAAGAACACCGAGCACGTCAATATTTTATGGTAATTTCAAGGTTACTGAGATAGACACTATGGACAGTTCGAAGCAAAGTTGCTCTATTTATACTCTTTCAGATGTTTCAGAAGGGTGCGAATAGTTTTAAAAACAATTTTATTCTTGAGTAAGAAAGAGAGTATCGAAGAAATCCGACTTGATATTGCGTAAAGCTACAGGAAAGTGCAAGCCGTCTAAAAAATTGCAGGGAAATAGAATATATTATTCTGACTTATTTTCTCCTTGGCTTGCTTTTTAAAAGGCGGTTTGAGGCATCAACGTGTCACATAGGATATATTCAACATGTATCTGAAAACGTTTAATGCAGACAGAAAGAACAAAAGTATTACATGTCTCGAGCATGTCTTTCGTATGACATCATTTGCACGTGGACAACTGTAGCGATCTCCGAGACACCCTATACTCTCTCGATCTCTCTCTCCCGCCTGCACGTGTAACTCTCTTTATTAAAAATGCTGACATTAGGCAAAAGTAGGAAAAATTTTACAAGATTCTCTTGAACACTCAGTCGTCGTTTGGTCTCCTTGCACTATGGACGGTGTGCCTGTCCACGAGTTACTTAAATTGGTGAATTTCGATCGGGACGAGCCGCGTGAAGAAGTGCAGTGCAAATGACTAAAATAAAAAGTGACATGTACAAAAATTAGATCAGGTAGATGAAAATTTCTACTTTATACCAATATCTTCGACACCGAGTAATCGTGGCAGTTGTAAGTAAGAAAAAAATTTTCAGAAAAGGAAGAGGGGGAAATTTCAAAATTTTGATTGTATCTCGAAAACGAAGCGAGATACGACAAAACGGACGAAATTTTGGGGGCTACACTAAAGGGGGGACCTACTTACAAGGGAAACCCAAGGAGTCCGGGAAACCGATTTGATTGAAACTTTGGAAAATGGTTTCTTGTACTGTAACGCTGGCACACCGCGCGACCGCTAGGCGGCTACGCGAGCGCGAGCGCGTGCTAAACCGCTCTCGCGCACCAAGAAAAGTGTTCCTTCAGTTATATAGGAGACCCATATACCGAGCATAGGCACGCTTCACCAAGTCGAAGGCTATTGTTAAGAGCCAGTGGAAGGCCAGTGGAAGTAGTAGTAATACTACTGCCCCTCCGTACCCGAGCCTCCACCGTCCTATTACCGACATTACAGGACTCTGTCCTAACGACCGTACCGTCATACACCGGAACCGTTACAGCTCTCTGAGCTCCGAGTCCCAGCCTTAAAGGCACACCTGTGGTGGGTGGTACCGAGCGGGCTAAGGGATCAGCCCCCGATTAAGCGTGATCGAGGACTGATTACCGACCGACATTATATATATTATTCGTCTAATTAGCCTTAAGCACACACGCGTTTAGATACACACTTAACCTTTGTTCTCTACACTACTAACCCTAGATAAGTCTAATAGTTTTAAGTAACAGCCAACTGACAGTAGGCTTTCATTTACAGCATTACCGACCGAGCTGATTCAGAACCGACTGTACCTACAGCTGCTGAATAAAGATTTCTTATTATTATTTAATCAAATACCTCACTCCTTTCTTTTACCTACATCATCCCGCGGAAAGGTAGAACAGTCCGAGTGTCCCTACGCTGTGGGTTGAGACTCGCGGTAGAGACACGCCGTTATACCAGCAGTCCGAGTGTTCTACGCTGTGGGTAGAGGCGCGCGGTAGAGCACGCTGCACCAGCGCCACCTTAAGTGCATGCTTGCTCTAGCGTTACAGTACCTAAAAATGAAGTGCAGTACCTATAAGTCCTTCAAATCGGCCCTAAATTCGAAGATAATGACAGATTAAGCAAAATATACGAAAAACACGTGCTACTTCAAATCAAGATAACTATGCAATTAACATTGTTAATTGTTAGTTTTAAACATTGTAATATTGTTAGTTTTAAAGGGCAATCGGGATTAGCGAGAATTTCTTTTAACTCAGTATCGTTGGATTGTTCCTGCGATATAGTGTCTAAGGTGAAAAAAGTTTGAAAGTGGAAAGCACTGATAGATGCGATGGTTCTTTTGATGAATAGTTCACCGACCGATGCTTCATCTCGTCAATCAAAGATGGTTGGCGCGATAGAAGCATTAAAACGGGACAATGAATCGGCTACAATATCTTCGCCTCGCAAATATCGTATTTCCGTGTTAAATTGTGCGATGTAAGATAGTCTACGCGCGCGAATGAATCGAAAGTTGTCCGGATTTTGAGCTAGCGTGTAAACAAGCGGTTTGTGATTAGTATAGATCTTGAAACTGCGGCCTTCTAAAAAATAATTAAAATGTTTAAGTGTCTCATAGATGGCTGTCAACTCGCGGTCATACGTGGAATAGCGTGTCTGAGGTGGAGTAAATTTCTTCGAGAAAAATACAAGTGGCTGCCAAGAGCCGCCGACGTATTGCTCCAAGGAAGCTCCGATGACAAAGTCAGACGCGTCCGTAGTGACGCGCAGTTCAGAGTGTTCACACGGATAAGCAAGGTTGGCAATATTTATGATGTCGTTTTTAATTTTAAGAAAGGCCTTTTCCGCGTTTTGATTCCAAACTACCAGAGTTTTATCTTTTTTCTTGTGACCTTTTATTAACGCGTGTAGGTGGCTTTATATATCAGCCGCCTGAGGGGTCGATTGCCTGTAAAAGTTTACTAATCCGAGGAACCGACGCAAGTCGTCTATAGTGACGGGTTTGGCGAAATTTTTTATAGCTTCTACCAATTTCGGGTCTGGCTTGAGACCATCTTTATTGACGGTATGACCCAAAAACACTAATTCATTCATTTTTTTAAATTTATCTGCAGGTGGAAAGCCTGCAGTCTTTCGAGCACCGTGTTTAGATGCTTTTCATGTTCCTCCGGTGAGACAGACGCTACAAGTATATCATCGATATATGCAAAGACGAAATCTAGATCCCCTAATGCCATGTTGACATATCTTTGAAAATTTTGTGATGCGTTTCTGAATCCGAAGTCATGAGATATTCATATAGACCAAATAGCGTTATAACTGCAGTTTTGGGAATATTTTACGGAAAGATAGGGATCTGTAAAAAGGCACAATATTTTTGCCATGCAAATTGCTGGAGAAGTCCTGCAAGTTGGGAATAGGGTATCTATCCGGTACCGTTACCTCGTTTCGCTTACGATAGTCTCCGCAAATTCTGCACTCCCCCTTTTCCGAGACTGTCACTGACCTCGGTGTTGTGCTGGATTCAAAACTTTCTTGGAGGCTACACGTGGACATGATTACGAAGAAATTTAATCGGATTTTATACGGTTTAAGATTTTTCCGCCGGTACACCACTGAAGCATTGCGTAAACAACTTGAACCGGTTCTGTTGTTCCCTCATCTAGAGTACTGCTCGGTGGTTTTTCTCGATGCCTCTCAGGAGTTGAGACATCGATTACAAGTACTGCAAAATTCATGTGTGAGATATGTACTAGGTGTTAGGGGGGTTGAGCACATTTCTCCCCATAGGGTTTCTCTGGGCTGGCTGCGCACTGATACTAGGAGACGATACTTTATTGGGGTACTTATGTACAAAATTATGCGTATGCGTTCACCAGACTACCTAGAATGTCTCTTTTCTAGGTATGTGCCTAGAGCTACCGCTAGGAGAGAAATAAAAGATCTCGCGATTCCCCGAATGCATACAACTGTGGGAAACAACACCTTCTAAGTGCAGGGTACGCATTTATGGAACTCTCTACCTGCTGAAATTCGTCATCTACCATCACTCAGCAGGTTCAAGACTGCTTTGAGGAGATTCCTTCTCAATCTAGATTAGATTATTAAATATAGGTTAAGCGACATGTGAGGCGTCCTAATCCTGTACACCGTCCTGTCCTAATTTATTATCCTTTGTATCATTATTCGTGTACGTATGTAATTTAAAGAAAGAATGGACAGACGTTGTGCAAGTGATGAGGTGTGAATGCTCGTGCAACCTTATTGTAACCTGTTCATAAACTATTTTGTATATAGATTTAATTTTTAAGGAATGACGTGATAGATTTTAAAGACTGAAATTTTACTGTATTGTAACTTATCTGTGATATCACTATTTTTTTTTTTTTTTTTTTTTTTAATGTATTTGACTAAACTTTAGACTTAAGCATGACTGTTATATTACAAAGCGAGAAATAATGTACATATATTGAGACTGCATTTAAATTTTTGTAAAAAGTTACAAATAAACATTATATCTATCTATCTATCTCTCTCTCTCTTTCTCTCTCTCTCTCTCTCTCTGCAAAACTAGCGATGGGCAGGCCCATACAACTGTAACGATGAACTCAGCACGTGCCCGTGCTAATTAGGCTGATGAAGGAAGTGGTTGAGGCGTCCCTCTCACACTCGCTGAACCGCGTGCTGCTGCTGCTGGAAAAGGCCGTGATGCCGCCGATGCTCGCCGAGAAGAAGTTGGAGTTCTGCTCCAGAAGATGCAGTTGCAGAGTTTCTCCAATATCGGGGTCACCAATGTAGGAGGAGTGCTCCTATCGTTTGCTGTGAGAGGCTGAGGAGAATAAAGAAATACAGACAAGTTCATTATATGTGTGTATCAGAGTCTTTATTGACGCGACTATGTCGCTTAAGCGTCAGAGTCAGGCTGAGCGTCTGTAATGGCGTCGTGCCGCTCGGAAGCTAGAGAGCGGCGTGGCGCTTGCGCAGAAGCACTTACATATGTGTGTGCGCTCGCTTGTATGTATGTGTGGTGCTGTATGCTTGCTTGGATGAGGCTGGTGCCTACATGCTCAATGGTGCATTAAAACTCAAAATTCATATATGTATATAGTTAGTAGTAATATTAATAATAAAAATACAAATACAGCTTATCTGTTATGATCTCCAAAATTGAAATTGACTCTACGTTGCGCGCGATCTATTTATTTTAAATCTATAGCCATAACGAAAGGCCATACTACTATTAGAGCCACGCCACTCGTGTTCTGTTGGCGGCCGTTGCGTTGTGAGACGTACTATAATATACCGTACAGCGTCAGTACAACTCGGTCCAATTCGCTCATAGTACCTAGTGTATATTATATCCTCACAGTGTATTTACATCAGTCGCGCGGCGGCCGGCAAATACATTCATGAGACGAAGAAAAGTTATAAGTAAAGGATAGAACTGTGAGTACCTATGTTGCAACGAAAGAGATGTTCATCTTCGGATCACAGGAAGGCAATCAAACATTGGGTGACTAGTTATAAAAGTTACATGGTAATTCCTTCAAACGTTCTTTATTCTTATAACTGTTCGGCTGAAAGGTGCATTTTGAAGTTTTTCAAATATAGATTTATGTCTGCTGGAATTAAATTCCTTCTGCTACTTGAGGTGAGTTTTTATGGTGATAAATCTTAATATGTTTCTAACCTTATAGCTTTATACAAAATATACAAATATTGTAACTAAATTTTTCGACTTCCTTCTTTTTATTGTGTATATTTTTGTCGTACTTTTTATTTTAATATTAAATAGATACATACTTTAAACTAAATATTAAACTAAAATGATTCATTCTAATCAATATTTTAGTAGGTGAATTTTATTTTTATCAATAGAACATGTTTTATATTTCATTTAACTTAAATTATTTACAAATTATGGCTGAAGTAAGATTTGAAACAAAAGAATTCATTGTCTTTAAAATACTAATATTTTTTTATGTTTGGTTGCTATATGGAGCTGTTGTTTTGGAGCGACCTGCAAATCTACTTTCCAAGTCATTGTGCTGTATACTGGTTTTGTATTCATCGAAGCTGTTATGGTCTGGACATTATTATCATTGGTAAAGTAACTTTTATTTCAGATCTTAATTTAAAATATTTTAAATAATTTGTGCTCAATCCTTTCTATGGTTCACGAGTAAAGTAAATATACAAAAAATATACTTAGATATGATTTGAAAATATTTTATATAGTATATAATGCAATAATTAATACGGTCTGCATGGATTTGTCATGAATATAAAACATGCATTATATTTTTATCGACCGTAAATTTTTATATTCTTTTAATTATAATTAATTTTTAGTATTTCTTAGTTGAAGAGTATTTATCTTGAATTTAACGTATTGAAATATTATTTTAAAAAATATCAATAGTCATAACTTTTATTGTTATTTAAATTTGTCGCTTTTGGTTCTTTCCATCAGTTAGCTGGTTTGAATTAATATGATGGTTTAATTTTAAGCTTTTCAAAGGATGTAAAAAATAATTGTTTATGTTTCGTTGCTGTGTAGCTGTTGTTTTGGAGAGTTCAAATCTACTTTCCAGTAGTAATTAATACCTATTCATATTCATGACATCTAGTCGCGACATCAGTATCATTGATAAGATGAGTCTCTTATATTAGTTGTTAATTTAAAATATTTCAAATAATTTGTCTATCATTTTTATGGTTCACAAGTAACCGTAAATACACAAAAAATATACTCAGATATGATTTGATATTTTTTGTATAGTATTGTGACGGCCTGCGGACCGTCCAGATTAAGTATAGGATAATCAATACAAAGAAAGTAAGGGAAAATATTCAAACGAAAATTTTCCGCTGCTTTCTTGTGAGTCTTTAAGTTTACGAATGTTTAGACAGCTGTTACTGGAAAACCCAGACACGCAGCGCATGTTGCGTTTTCCAAATGGATGTGCGACTAGATAGTAAGGTTTTCGGTAGATAGCGGTTACTCCGTATTTCTTTAGGC
>UELV01080018.1:4765-15247 GCA_900490015.1 Megastigmus stigmatizans | reverse complement strand
GCTCAAAATACGTCGGATATGATCTTTTTCAAATTTTTTCAAACCTTTTTTTTAGTTGAAAAAAGGCCTTGAAAAAGATATTGAAAATTCGGGGTCTTGGTCGTTAATGGGTTAATGAGAGTCGTAGCAAAAATTTACGTATACTACATAAATCGGAATGACTGAATTTTATATTTCTTCCAACTTAAATTGATATATCTTGACTTCTAATGAATGAAATTCCAAAATTTCGACGAAGTTTATAGGTTAGGCTCCATGGACGCAGAAATTACTCTAACCACAGAAGTCCACCGACGATTTCAATGCAAAAATATGAAATGAAAAAAATTTATCACTCGAAAATTCGTGTTTTTGGTTAAATAAATACATATAATTTAAGAAATTCACACTTTTTTAAAATTCTGATTACATAAATCGACAGTTCAGACAATTTTCCATCGTTGGAAAAAGTAAAAAGGAAGTGTCCGTTCAGACCTTAATGGGTTAATTCAGGGACGTAAGTAACGTTTACCAATAGTTCTCAATATAGTAAATAATCCTGTGCAATTTTAATTGGATATGATTATTCGTTTTTACACAAGTTTGGAACTAGTAAGGGGTGCTTATGCATTTAAAGTTAACCTGAAAATTCTGGACATGCCTATTTCTGCATGTAACTTTTTTTATTTATAATTTTGAGTAATATCCGGAGTTTAGCGCCATATTGCTTAATATAATTTATCATTCTTGCAAGATGGGGCTTATTTGACTTATCGTTTTTTTAAACTTGGAACTACAAACTATTGAGGAGAGGGGACGCTCCGACCTTCCCTTTATGCTTATATATGTCAATATATGTCAATTATAATCCTACCTTACCGACATGACAATATTTTTCATATATTTTGGATTCAGTAAAAAAAAATACTAGAATTTATGCAAAATGAGAATATCATTGCATTTTCTTATGCCATAATCTATCATGTCGCAAAGTTTCAGACTAATATTTGAAAACTGCTAGAAAAGGCATTTTCACTAAAATTTCGCGTGTCAACGGAGAATCTAATCCGAAAGCTTTATGGAAATGCCATTTCCAATATCTGGCAAAATCTTTCCGAAATTGCAGATGACCCAAGGAAGTGCAATAATGTCTTTATTTTGCATAAATCCATATATTTTTTTTACTGGTATCAAAATACTGTAATGTCGGTAAATACTGAATATTGGATCTCCTTAAAGTCTTGAATAGAGGTACAGACGTAAGGCGTCTAAAACTTACGCAATCATTTTAGTAAAGATTTTATTGTGGCTTTAAGGTTATTCGAGCGTGAAGGGCACAACTGCAGAATTATTTGATTTTATAATATGCAGTATGCTGAAAATCAGACCCAGTTACCGATCAAATGAGTGAAAAAAATAATCTCCTCGGTCCTTAGGGCCCATTGGATTTAACATCGACGCACGTGAGTCATATTTTTTGCCTAATTTGGAGGGCTCCTTCTCCTTTTCAGTTAACTAAAAATACAGAGGCAAAATATAATGTTCAATATTTTCCTACGATAAAGATCTTTTTGGAGAAAATCTTAGTTTTAATATTTTTCTTTGACGAAGAAGTTAAATAATTTAATTAAATAAATATTCCTTTAATAAACATAAAGGTTATGAATTTACTAGGTACTTGTCTTTCATCGAAAACTTTATATACATGTATTATAATTTTAAAAATGTTAGATCGCTTCTTTACGCGGAAGAAAATAACATTTTGTTTATCAAAAATCGATATCCTTTATTCTCTTAGCTAGTTATCGATGTATCTTTATCTCGTTGAAGGGGAAGAATTTGAGTATTTTTTACCAATATCTTTAGTTAAAAATCGGTCAAATCGTTTCTTAATATAGCATGAAAAAAAAGTAATGGAAGAGTGAGTTAGAGAAAACATACCGGGGAGAGACGCGGTTAAGTAATTGGCTGGCTTCATCCGTGCAGTGAGTATGCCGTAGCGAGCGAGTCGAGGGCGTGGGCGAGGACATGGTGGCCGCCTGGCTCACCCACCAGCCTACTGGACTTTCGGACCTGTTAGTAGCATATTGTGTTTTGTTTCTGCCTAGTTCTTTATTAATTGCACTGCAGATTGACATTTGGTTAGGTTTCATTGTTCTACAAAATTATAATTTATACGGCTTCCGTTTTAAACAGTTATATTTATACATACGTCTTTTGTATAACAGGTCATAAGCCAAGAATGATCGGTAAAAAAAGGTGAATGCATATGAATAAAAAGTACGACTTGTAAAGATATCTGCCCCAAGCGAGTTCAATAGTGAAGCTTTCATTGTGGGTTCAGCGGTGAACTCTGTTACTTTATAAGAGATTTGAAATTTGGACTAAAATAATGAGCTGTAACGATTGTTATATTAAGTGCAACGAGTATAAATCACACCATTAAGCAAGCAACATATAATACTATTAAAATTTTCTTCCAACTTGCTATCACATGCTTTACAAAATACAGAAAAGTATGCCCACTAAATTCTAGCATAGAAAGTTGTCCCAGAACCACAAGTCACGCGAATATTGTAAGAAAAAAGTTCTTAAGTTCAAATACTTAAAAGAAATAAAAGGAAAATTGGTGAAGGGCTTAATTGATCTTCATGGAACACATAAGTTGCTGTTAATAAATTTTATTTATACGCAACGTTTCGAGGGCTTAAAAGATATACCCTCCTCTTCAGGCAAACAAAAATGACAGAAAAATTTTTTAAATATCAAACAGAGATCCAAACACACTGCGATAATAAAGACTTTTTTAATGATTTTATAATTAAAAGACCTCATACCTTAAAGACTTAAAATAAACGCATTGAGGTTATACTCATGGTCGATATATTGAAAATTTTTCGAATCAAAGCGTATTAGAACTGAAAAAGGAAAGGACGATGTTAAAATGTATTAAATAGAATGTTTAAATATATTAAATGTATTGATTGCTAGTTTATCATTGTATTCTATTCTGACTACACATCTGTAGGTGTTACATTAGCTTAGGGAAAATTGACATACAATAAGCGAGAACAGTGGAGGCAAAAGTGGAGTCTAAGTGAGTGATTGCACACGGGCTTATCTGTTTCAACTTTTTCATATAAAATGTTTTTTTTTTTCTCAAGCTAATTTTAATTATATCGTGTTTGATTTTCAGTTCTAAAATGTTTTAATTAGAAAATTTTTCAATACATCGGCCATGATTATAACGTGAATGCGTTAATTTTAGGTCTTTAAGGTATGCGGTTTTTTAATTTTAATATCATTGAATAAAGTCTTTTTTATCGTAGTGTGTTTGGAACTGTGTTTCATATTTAAAATTTTATTCTGTGATTTTTATTAGCCTGAAGAGGAGGGCATATGTTTTAAGCCCTCGAACGTTGCGTTTAAATCAAATTTATTAACAGCAACTTATGTGTTCTATTAAGATCAATTAAGCCCTTCACCAATTTTTGAGGCATTAAAGGAACAATAAATTCTTAAACTTAGCAGAAATAAAAAGAAATACATAAAAAACTATTGCATCGTCAATTGTAATAATTGAATTAAAAAAAGTGTTGAGACGAAACACAAATTTATAAAGAAAGAAAAAAAGGTAGGTACATAATACGGTGAGAGACGTATACGGTCAGGACATGTGTGGAAATCGCTGAGCCCACTCTTAACTTTTGTACCGTACATGCAGTTTATTGATCTATCTGATTGGTATTAATCAGAAATGAAAAAGAGAAGCGAAATCGATTGAACTGAAAATAATTATTTCATTGAAATAAACACATTAATGGAACATTATTTTACGTAAATGCAAGAGTAATAACGAGGCACAAAAAATATTAATAAAGTAGATATTTAACATACACTATCTTTGACATTGATTAACATAACCTTAAGCGTTAACGCCCGAAAAAAGTTATGAAATACTTTTTTTGGTATTGCGACTGTATCGATTTGATAGGAAAATAAATATACTCGGTTGAAAATGACCATATAGCAATCGGTGCCAAATTACATCTTCGATTCCACGTAGAATCCATATAAATACCACAAGAATCTATATGCTATCGTTCATTTCATGCAATATTGCTTGATGATAAGCTAGATTCTTTTTTTTCTACGACATAAACTAAAGACAGCTTGCTTGGATCATTATTTTAAAGCAGATGTAATATACCTGGCGCGTTCGCTGAGTAATGAAATGTGACAATTCCAGCCGCTTTCAAGGCCCATTTTCTCGGAAAAGACACGTGAGCGCAACTCGTTCTCCTTACTGAAGTGCACGAACCTCACGCAGGCACGTTCCAATTGTTCGATTAACTGTACCTGCGTTTATGAAAGAACATTATAATGTTGGAATTTTTCAAATCTGCTTTGTAAATGGTTTTACAAATAATAAGCAAATATTGCAGGTTTATTTATATAGCTATAATTATAATTATAAAGCTGATTATTGTCAATATGGTTTCTGAGGTATTTTTTTTTAAATTTTAAAATTTTATATAAAATTTTTATCACTGACTGTAAGGAAACTATGCAATACTTAATATAAACAATGTTGATCCTATGTAATTATGACATTTATAACTGTAAACTAAACAATAAAAGAAACTCACAATATCTGCCCGAACAATTAAAATTAAAATTATGTAACGTTTTTGAAGTATCGTAATTATGAAAACGCACAATATTTAAAATCAATCAATCATTCAAACAATAATAGCGTCATAATGAAAGTGTAGAAAGTCCACTGTACCTGGGAGGTATATTAATTTTAATTCACATCACCCAATAACCCAAAAATTGCAATAATTTATAATTTACTAGAGTAGCAAAGTTCATGCGCGGGTTATGCGCTTAATTTTTCCATGCGAGCCATTAATCAAACTCTAACAAATACTTGAATATTAAAAACTATTTAAGTGTCTTTCTTTTATTTATAATTTTTCTTACATTTTTGAGGCTAGAAAATAATATATTAAAACAGAATTTAGTTTAAAATAAAATCCTTATACAAATATACATAATTCTTTCATAAATTGGAATTAAAATATTAATTTATATAACAATATTTTAAATTTGTACGCCATTCAAAACTGATATCTATAGGTAAACCAATGAAATCATGTCTTAAAATGCTTCACTACATCCGTCCATAACTTCTTTAAAAGTGGATAAATAATTAAAACTTTCTTACCCCTCTTTCCTTGACTCCAACATAAAAATTATAATTTCTTATTTAGCATCTAATCATCACCAATATAAATTTATAATAAAATACATTAATTCCCTTCGTATGCGCATCCCAGGCTTTCACCAATCGAAAATTCACCTATTATTTAGAAGATTGATTCTTTAAGAAGAGCATGTATACCTATATTTTCAGGGTTTCTGAAAACGAATCTGCTATCAGAATTTCAAAATTCAAAATGGCGGATCAGCTAAAATTGCTCAAATCAGCTTGAAAAACAATACTCAGGGGTTTTCGGGAACGCTGAAAATGAGCCTGCTATCAGAATTTCAAAATTCAAAATGGCGGATCCCAAATATCGACCATGTTCCCTTAAATTCACCTAAAATTGCTCAAGTCCACTTGAAAAACTAAATTCTGGGATCGCTGCAACTGTATTCGCTATTAGAATTTCAAATTTCAAAATGTCATATCCAAAATGGTGACCATGTTTCCTTAAATTAACTGAGACTTGTTAAGTCGACTTGAAAAATAGTACTCGGGGGTTTTCGGGGTCGCTGAAAATGAGCCCGCTATAAAAATTCCAACATTAAAAAAGGTGAATTCAACATGATGCTCATTGATTCTTAATTTTGTATAAACTGTGAATTCATTTTAAAAGCTACCAGAAGTGACTTTTAAAGTCATTGAAAGCATCGGAAACTCACCAAAAAAAATTTTTTGAACTGGTTTAAGCATTTTTTAGTATAATCATGAGTACAAGGTCACTGTTTTGAATTTGGATATTCTGATATCAGATTCATCTTGAACGACCTCGAAAACCTCCCGTGTAAAATTTTCGAACCGATTCGAGCATTTATTGTAAAATCAAGAGTACATAGTCGCCATGATGGATACGCCATTTTGAATTTTGAAATTCTGATAGCATATTCATTTTTAGCAACCTTGAAAATTCCCGAGTAAAAATTTTCGTACCAATTTGAGAATTTTTTTGTAAAATCATGTGTACAATAGTCACCATTTCGAATTTTGGAATTCTGATAACATATTCGTCTTTAACGACCTCAAAAATCACCGAGTTTTTCGAATTAATTCGAAAATTTTTTTATAAAATCAAGAGTATATAGTCGCCATTTTTAATTTCGAAATTCTGATAGCGAATTCGGTTTTAGTGACCTCGAAAACCCCTGACAGTGGGTTTTCAAATTAATTTGAGCTATTTCTGAATATTTATTTCAAAGTTTATAAATTCCAATAATGCTATCATTTTCATGAATTTTCATCATTTTCCAACTGAAAATTGAAAAGGAAATTAAAAATATTTTAAAACATAACCTGATTGATTTGAAAGCTACTTATGCCCTTAGACTTTAATTTTCTGGATTTAGGATGTCATAAAAATCAATACGTCTAAAGTTATTTGAATAATGTCATGAAAATGGCCCTCACCTAAAAATGTAAGTTAAATAAGCCGTTCAAAAGGCACTAAAGAAAAATGCCCATTTCCATGTGAGATACAGTATAAAACTCGATTTTTGGATTTTCTATTTTCTCGTTTCGGGTTTAAAAAAAATCATGGTGGTACATTTTTATATCAGAAATAAGAAAATAATTTTTATGTAAAATTATGTAATTTATGTAAAATGTTTATATGGAATTTGTGGTGCGCTAATCCGAAAAAGAGAATACGGTTTTTCCTTTGTCTATTTAGTATATTTTACTCTTCTTATTTTTTATGAAAATATAACACCTAAAATAAGGAGCTAAACTCATATAAATCAATGGTTTTTCTATTTTTGAAAGAAGTATGCTACTGCAAACCCTAACAATACAGAATATTTCAAAAGATTTATATTAACTTACTCTAATTTAATATTTTAAGTAATAAAATCTATTTAAAAATAGTTCTATAGTTATGTAAGAAATTTAAAAAAAATTTTTCAAAATTTTAAATATATTCATTAAATTTTATTTTAGCTTCCTGCATTCAAAAATAAAAATAATTTTTTTTTTTGTTATATTGTCACGTACAGACATGAGGCTCCTACGAAACCTCGGTCCACGCAACATCGACTTGTGTCGGAGCTTCACCTAGCTCAGCAGCTACCGATCGTCCGACGGCAACCGGAGCTAGCAGCGGTCGACTCTGGGCTTCCTTGGACCACCTCGGGCTCTCCTTTCCTGAGCTCAGTAAGGAAGGCAGTTAGTCGTCGGGAATCCGCGAAGCGAGTGGTTCTCTCTCATTCAGAGACTACAATAATTACACAATTCGATCAAATCACTTCACTCTTCATTTTCCTTCACCTCATGTTTATTTATATATACTTCTTTAAGTTTAGTTTAGTTATTTTAAATTTTATAATTTTTTATTATCCTATTTTTATAATTTTATTATGTTTTAAATTATTTAATACAATCTATTCAATAATATAAAATTTTATTAATATTTTATTATTGTTAAAAATATATTATTTAATTTAATGATTTATTTTTTCCCAGACATATATTCATGAAGAAGTCAAATCGAATAGGTCATGTTCTATTATCTAAAAGATTTCTATTTTACTGATTATTGTATTTAAGAAAATATGAAGAAATAGATTCACATTTTTTTTGCCAGTATTATATACTGTTTGCAGCATTATGGAGATTATAACCGAGAATTTAAAGAAAAAAAAAAATAATTTCCAGTTTTCTTTATTTCTTTAACCTTCTGACAGCCGGCATTTTTCCTACTGAAAAAGTGTAACTTTCTCGAAATTTTCCATATAAATGTTTCTTAAGTAATAATACATGAGGACCGATCATGGAATGACGCCATATGGCGTCATGCCGGCTGGCGGTGGTAAAGGGAAATATTCAAAATTTTTATATCAGCAAAGAAAATTTTCTAAGGGTTTTGAGTGTTGCTGAGAACGATTTTGATATTTATTTGATCAAAAATGGATGCTAGATAATGAATTGGCCATTTTTATCAGTTTTGGAGTCAATTCTGACTAGTGATAATACATAGAATTACATACGATATTTTTAAAATTTTTGGTCTGCCATCTTGAATTCGCCATCTTGAAATTGAAAAATTGAAATTCTGATTACATATTTGTGCCCAGCAACCTCAAAAATCCCCGAGTAAGAAATTTCAAGCAAAATTATTGCATGACGCCAAATGGCGTCATCCCGGCTGTCAGAAGGTTAAAATTAAAAAACTATAATGCATGAATTTTTCTTATTCCGATATTAATTAATTTTTATGCTTCCACCAAAAGAAAGCTTTATGATGGTGAAAAAAAAGTTGTGAGTTAACATTATATAAGTATGTTTTGAACATCCAGGAGTCGATATATGCTATTTAAAAAAAAAATGTACGCTATTCTCGATATCTCCGGAACTATAGCACCGATTTTGATGAAACTTAGTTCAAAAGTTTGGTGTTCTTTTAAGGATGAAGCAAAAGAAAGAATTATACAATTGATATTCATATATTTCGCTTTTTCGATTTTTGATTGTATTTTCCGATTTTTATTACTCAAAACTACATTTTAATGGTATAATTGATAATAAATCAGATAGATTTTTTATTATTTCTTAACCTCAAACAAGAGATTTTAGATTATCTTGTGTGGTTCAATTGTTGTTCACAAAAAAGTGAAAATTTCTATGTAAATTAATATTTTTGAAATAAAATAAGATGTAATAAAGTTTTAGCCATTTGTTTATTGACATAAGATATCAATTCAGTTAAAATTTTAAACCATTTTATTAAGTCGTTTTCAAGGAAACAAGCATTTAATGAAAAAAATTTGTTTTTTATTTTAATACGATGACTTGAGTAAAAATCGTTTTAATACAATAACTTGAGTAAAAATCGTTTTATTGTTGTGAAAACTTGTACAGAGCTTGATTTTAACTATGTCTTGGAGAAGTTCTTGTGTAGGGAAAATCGGATGATCCGTTCTAATGATATTTCAGTTTTATTTATGTTTATTAGTGTTTTTATTGAAATTTTTTAAGTAGTGATAAAATAATTTCTTTTCAATCGAATTACTTGAAATTTGGTGGGTTTATACTCTTAGTTATAGAGAATATTTCTGTGAGTTAGTATTAATATTTGCTATATAACATAACTGAAAATATAAATAAAATAATAAATTATAATTGAAATGTATCAACGTAAATATGTAAATAAAAAATAATTATCTCTTAATAATATAAGGAGAAAGAGAAAAATGTTTATAAGGTTATTCAAACACATATTACAAAAAATATCCTTTAAGATATCTATTTTCATAATGACTTTTTTTATAAGAAATTGGTAATAATGTATACAACTTCATAACATTATTCAATTGAATATTATAAATTAAATAAGAAATTACGTGCAAAACTCGACTACGGCTCGGGTGTCAATTTTCACAAGATCTGGGCCGTCTAAGTTTTTTTCTTCCTAGGGGCGTAATATACTATTATTGGCTGGTAGCTTAAGGTTATCGAAGCTGCAAACAGAAATATCTCGGCTTTAAAAAATCGTACAGAGTCGACTAAAAATTGAAATTAAAGCTTGAAAAGCAACCTTTCTTATTTCATATATTGCATCATTCGGAATTACTGGGTTTATTACAATTTCAAAAATTTGAAGTGCTATATCTTGGTTTCTGATGAATGAAATTGAAAAATTCCGACGGTATAAGAAAGGGCTGACAAAAAATACGCGATTAGTATCTTTTACAATGGTCAGTATTGTCTTTTTCAAAATATATGATTTTCGTGGAAAAAGGTCGAAAAAATCAGCGTTTAAAAAAAAATAGTCATATCTCTATTCTAAGAAATAGGCTAATTCTGATCACGGGATTCGAAAGAGGAGGTCAAAAACTATCGATATTGCTTATTTCATTTTTTTTCAACGACGTTTGGATCAAAAGTTATGGCACAGAAAGTTGTGACCAAATTTTGGACTTGGTGGTTAAGCTACACAGAGTTTCGCGACCATAAGGTTTCGCGGTCCGTTTGAACGGTGACCCCTATAAACGGGCTCTCAGTATGAATTGGTGTGTAAGAGAGTGAATGTAGGGTGGAAGCCTCCCATCGGAGGCCGAATCTCCGGGGCACGACCCATACAGGCTTCTCCTACGAGAGATAGTTGGTAATGGCCGATCGGCCCTATGGCGCGACCAAGAAGCAACTCCGCGCATCAGTTTGGTGGTTCAGCTGAGCGGGTCAATACCCCCCCCCCCCCCCCCCCCCCAAAGGTGTAATTCGGACCGTGTCGAGCGGAGTGATTG